>CAUYQV010040063.1:0-14324 GCA_963574575.1 Galagoides demidoff
TGACTGCAAGATCCCACTGCAGAGCTAAGACACTGAAAGTAATGGTCCCCACCCCTCACGGGAATCAAGTCTTCCTTAAGTTCTTCAGCAGGTGTCATGAGCATGGGCTTCTTCAACACAAGAAACCTGCCTGCCCCACCCCTAATCATTCCCTTCATCCACTCTCTTCTCAAATATCACTTCTCAGAGCAGCCCATCCCTGTCTATTGTCTTACCCTTGTTTACTTTACTTCATTGTTTATGTCACCATCTGAAAATATGTTACCCATCAGTTTGAGTGTTTCTTATCTGCACACATTTTCTCTGTGTGTTCACTATTTCATCCACAGAGACTAGTATAGATTAGATATTCAGTAAATACCTGATGGGAAAAGTAAGCAACAAATTCTCCTGTGTGTGAACTAGCTGTGTGGAGTGCAGGGAGGGAGAGGAAGGTGAGTCCTCAAATAAAATAGCAAAAACTAATTTCTATACCATATTCATCAGCAGAAAACTAAACAAATAGCACAGAGATCCCCTCATTTCTATATCTAAATAAATGCTGAAATTTTAATCACATTGGCAAATGTGATTCAACACTTTCCAGGAAGAAGTAGATACTAGAAGGGGTGGGGGAAGATGTTGGCTCTTTATTTGTCAATAGAATGACACAGTCCCCATCTCAGACCTTCACATTCACTGCCACTTCTGCATGGAGTCCTGTTCCTCTGGGACAGAGTCACTCCTTGTCCTACATTTTTTCAGCCTGCTTTTAGCTCTCGGATTGACTCAGCTTCACCCTTGGCTTCCTTCTATTTGTAAAACCACCTTTGGGCAAGAATCCTGCTAAGTCTGTTTAGTGAAACTATCCCTCCTAGGAATTTGATCACCTGAGCATCTTATCAGTGTGTCCTGCCTTCAGCAAGGATTCTAGTGAGTCAGTCTAACAGACATCTTCTTTACCACTGATGTTTCCTATTGGTAATTCCCCATCCACTCATACCTAACCTGCTCCTTGGCTATCACTACCCACTTATCCTTATTGTATTTGGAGTAGACCCCACTCTCTGTCCTGACTGCAAGTCCTCATTGCCGTGGCAAAATACAAGGTAATGGTCCTTCCTGGCATCAAGCCTTGCTTAATATCCTTCTTTTATGTGTGTGTGCAGTTTTTGGCTGGGGCTGGGTTTGAACCTGCCACCTCTGGCATATGGGGCCGGCACCCTACTCCTTTGAGCCACAGTTGCCGCCCAGCCTTTCTTAATATCTTTAGCAGGTATCATGTGTTTTCATCTCTTCATCCCCAGAGTCTGGCTTATGTGACACATTCAGTAGATATCTGAGGGCATGACGAAGTGATGACTTCCCCTGCATGTGACCTAGCTATGTTGAGAGCAGGACAGGAGAGGAAGGGGAATGTGCAGAGAGGGCAGTTCTCATCTATCACCATGAGAAGTCAGTGGTTAATGTCTACAATGGAGGACTCAGAAGGAGTGGAAAAAACTGACTGTTAACATGGAGTTGAATCCCAGGAGGATGAGCAGAGAGTGGTGGAGAGAGTGGGTGGGATTTGGGGGAGGACGGCTCATCCACTCCGTGCACAAGGAGATAGTCCCTGATCCCCTGATGCTCTGAGAGATCTGAATGAGCATCACAGATCATCTCCCATCTCATTCCCTTTCATTTGTTGAACAGGAATCCCTTCCTGACCTCTCCAGGCTGTGGCCCTGGTCCATTCCTCATTCACAATCCTTTCCTAGCAGATCCACGAGCCACAGGGAGGCAGGCATCTAAAATCTGTGCTAATTTGGAGCCAGAACACAGAAGGAAACAATACAAGGTCCATCAGTTTTTTCTCCTGTTCATCTGTCCAGGTGTTTTGGTCCCTTCCTTACTGATTTGAGACCCTGTGTCACCAAAGAAAGAGTAACACCCAGATTTTGAGGTTGAAACTTCTAGTTCTAACTGTATGACCTTGGAATGAGACTCACCCTCTCTGAGCCCCTGGAGCTTCATTTTTAAAGTGGAGATAGTGTTGATGCTGATGTCACAGGCTTTTGAGATTAAATGAGGTGATGAAGGTAAAAACGCTGGGCATTGTCTTTCTCTCTGCTCTCCCCTTAGAGCCCCTCTGAGTGTGTTTAGGGAGCAATTATGCCAGTACCTTTGACTTAATGCGAACACAGAGTACAAGGAAGTCTTCATCATCTCTAAGGGCATTTAAAATAAGCCATCTATCTTCTGGCTTTCCAAGTAGGGATTTTTGGCTCTTTCCCCAATTTTTTAAGTTATTTAAAATTCTAAGCCTACCAGAGTAGAGAGGACCTTATGTACTAATCACATACCTTCAACAATCATGCACTCATGACCAATCTTATTTTTCTCCATCCTCCTCACCGCTCCAACCTCTCCTAGGGTATTTTGAAACAAATTTACAAGCACATTTTTAAAACATTATTTTCAATGGAAAGCATCATGAACTTTCACAATATTTTTTTTTTTTTTTGAGACAGGGCCTCAAGCTTTCCCCCTGGGTAGAGTGCCATGGCATTGCAGCTCACAGCAACCTCCAAATCCTAGGCTCAAGCGAGTCTCCTGCCTCCACCTCCCAAGTAGCTGGGACCACAGGCTCCCACCACAACACCCGGCTATTTTTTGGTTGCAGCCATCATTGTTGTTTGGCAGGCCCGGGCTGGATTCGAACCTGCCACCTTAGGTGTATGTGGCTGGCGCCTTAGCCTCTTGAACCACAGGTGCCGAGCCAACTTTCACAATATTTTTATTGCCCATATATAGGTTTTAATTCTAGCTTATGGCTTCACCACAAGACAGAGAAGGGGCATACAGAGGGACTGGAGGATTTATACATCATGTTTCGCAGAGTAGGGAACTGGGAATGAATTTGCACTAGTGCTTCTGTGGGTGTCAAGGGTAAAACTCTTGATGTACTCTTACATTCACTTCAGTGTTTCTGAGTGGGAAGATTCAGAGTTGCTGTTAGTCAATATACAGAGTTTTGTGGCCAGATAGGTCTATATAATGATCCTGAGCAACAAAGATCCTCTTTGTCTTTTGCAGAAACTCTAAATAATATATCCAAATCTCCAAGATCAGGGTATCTAGGTAAGCTTCCAAGACTTTGCAGCCCTACCAATAGCATAGTATGCAAACACCTGGTTACACACTCTGCACTGTGCTTTTGAGACAATACCTTCTCCATTGTTGTGATTCATAAACCCTAAAAGAGAAAGGCTTATTCAGAGACGTGAAATCTTCTGTTTTCAGCTGTTCATATAGATTTGTGTCTCTGTGATAAATCAGGTCAGAGATGGGACAAGTGATAACACTGGGAGTTAGAGGAGTAAAAGCATAGAGCAATTTTTGTCTTTCACTTGAGAACCTTCATATAATTCACCTCAACGAGAGGTATTCTGGGAAGGCTTGTATTTGCTTATAAGAGCCAACTAATAAAAGCTTCAGAAATTTTATGAAATAGTTGTTGAATGAAGCTTAAAAATTAACCCATAGAAACTGAACTGACAAATTATGTTAGGAACAAAAATAATAGCCCACATCACAAAATCTCAAAGCTGCAAATGTTGGCATAGATGTGGAGAGAAGGGAACACTTTTATACTGTTGGTGGGATTGCAAAATAATATAGCCTTTATGGAAAGAAGTATGGAGAATCCTGGAAAGAAGTATAGAGAATCTTCAAAGAGCTAAATGTAGACCTTCCATGTGATCCCGCAAATCCATTACTAAGAATCTGCCAGGAAGAAAATAAGTCATTTTATCACAAGGATATTTGCATTGGAATGTTTATTGAAGCTCAATTTATAATTACCAAGTCATGAAATCAACCCAAGTGCCCATTAACTCATGAATGCATTCATAAACAGTGGTGGATGTGTAACACGGAATACCATTCAGCTATAAAAAGATGATGGGTGACTTTACATCTTTTGTATTTGTCTGGATGGAACTGAAACACATTCTTCTTAAAGTTGCACAAGAATGGAAGTGCAAATATCCAACGTATCCAATAGTACGAATCTAATAGAAAAATTACACGGCCATTATGAGAGAATAACACAGTTATACTCAAGTGGGGGAAGTGGGGAGGAGGGAGGGAGATTGGTAAGCTCTCGTCTGATGGACACATTGGGAGGGTGTACTGTGCACGCTCTGGAGGAAGGGCTCAACTGCCTCAACTACAACTTGCACTGTTCTGTAAAAACACAATCAATATAACCTAATTATTTTTATCCTCATATTAATCTGAATTTAAAAAATAATAATCTTCAAAACCCAATCATTTATTAATGATGTTACTGCTTTTTACTAATCACCATTCTTCCCACCTCCTCTCTTCTCACAAGCTAGTTTATATATTTTCCAGCACATGACTGGGCTAGACCAATATACTCGTAACCTGGGAAATCTGGATGACAAACTCATCTTTAGGACACTGCAATGTTTCAAACCCCTATGTGTAGAAGTGGGTATCTCACCTGATAACTAATAAATATTCTTAAAACCAGTAGCCAGGAATTCTGCTGTGGGGGAAATAGAGGAGGGGAGACAATTTGCACTAATGGTTTGGCTCAGTGGGTGCAATCTTGTCCTCACTGGTGACTGCTAAAAGTTATTGGAAAACTTTCTTTAAGCATGGGCATGCCCTTGAATCCCTGGGGTTCCACCTTTGTGCCAAATTGAGGTCCCCCCCAAATGTTCCCTGAGGATGGGGTGCCAGCTCTACACCTTCACTGGGTACATCTACAGCCATTCTTCCTCTCTCCTCGGGACTGTGCCAGGGAGCAGGTGGCCTTCTTGTAATAAAAGTTTGGGAAGATAAAGATCAAACAGCCCAACACTTGATGTACCATCAAATTATCACAAGTATCAATAACTGTGCTTGTGTCTACGTCATAGAACAGAGAGGAGGACTGTGGACAGGTTTTATGGAGCAACACAAGGCTAGCAGGAAGGAGGCCCAGTTATTTGGTTTCCAGTCCTCAGGGAAGGGGAGATAGGAGAGGGAGAGATTTCAGAGGCATCAGTAAGGAATCCTGAGCCTGGTTATAGGCCATCTGGTGCAGACCTGGGAAGATACTCTCTGCTGGGATCAGACTGTAAAGAGGACCCCATTCCTAAATGAGTCTCTGGCAGCAACTGGGATGACCATGCATTGCCTGGGAACGACCAAGTCACAGCATCCTCCTCACCCACTTCTCCACTTTCTTCATCTTTAAAGAAATGCAGGCCACATTTTTGGTAACTATAAAATCTTGCTGTACCCTAATGGATTCTTTTTAAGCCTCCTTTATGGGAGATAAGCAGAGTGGATGGCTTTCTGATGTCTCCATGTGCTGAAATCATTTTACAAAGCTTTACTTTGTGCAGTTTCTACTAAGACAATAATTTTTATTTTTCAATGTATTATATTAATTATATTCCTGTATTTCTTGAAATGATGCATGCTTCTGCACCCTAAGATTCTGATGTAGTCTGTACCCACACCAAAGCCTTGTACAGTGGACAATGTTGAGTGCTTCAACAGCCCCACATGCTAAAATGAATCTTAGCTATCTTTTCCAAGGCAGGAAAGAGTATGTTTACAGGAACTGGAAACGTTCCCTGGCCTTGGAGAGCTTGCACAACTGGTTCCCTTAAAGGAGGGTTAGGGAAAGGTCCAGGGAATTCAGAAAAAAGAATCCCTGAGGCCTGGGCTAAACAACAGGGCATACCACTATCTCTCCATCCAGAAGATTCTTGGATTAGGGATGAATGGGAGTTCTAGGAGAAACATTTAGTGAAAATGTTGATCAGATTATACAAAATTCTTTCTGCTGACACATGTACCTCCCTCTTCATACTGGCTAGTGCTAGGACCCTTTGTGTCTAAGGGAACCACATGTGGCATTTCTGGTAGCAGAGAGCTTGTCCTCTAGTTCTTAGACACCAATTCAGAAGCTCTCAGGACCCATTGACACTTGCCTTCTGTTGACAGAGTGACAGAGTTAATGGAATCTGTGCACCTGGGTTTGAATGTGCCACTTATTCTCTCCATCACCTTAGCCACATGGCTTTCTCACCTGTAAAACTGAGACATTAAGAATCACTCCATAGGCTGTTGTGTGAGAGTCAAAGGAAGCATCATTGAAGTACTTTGCACTATTCCTGGTATATACTAAGCTGTCAATCAAATGTCCTGCATCACCAATTTGGGGGTGGTGTATGTGACAAAGGAAGTATCATTGAAGTACTTTGCACTATTCCTGGTATATACTAAACTGTCAATCAAATGTCCTACACCACCAATTTGGGGGTGGTGTATGTGACACAACCTGGCTAAGACTTCAGAGGTGGACTGGGGATAATTCTACCTTTGGAAAAGTTTCTTATTCAGTGGCTCTGAATCTGAGAGAGAAGGTACAGAAGGGGAGGGTTATGTTATTGTTTGGAGTTCCCTGTTGGCGTAAGAGTGGTTCCAGATGCTGGGGTGCGCCTGGGGCCACAGAGAAGCCTGAAGCCAAAGCTACAAAACCTTTCTCCAGATCAGTGTTTGTAAATTCCATTCATCAAATACATAAGAAAATAAAAATCTCTATCTAGTCTGGCCTGTAGTTGGCCCTGGAAGATAAATCTGCTATTTGGAGGTTAGTGGTTTATGGAGCAACAGCCTAGACATATGTCCATGTCCATGAAATCAGGAGATTTACACATCTAGACTCACACCCTATTCGGGGAAGCAGTCTCCTTAAGTAATGGAAGAACATAAACTCACCAGTTGTCACAAATCCATTGGGTAAGTCAGACATGATTCTCCTCGTTAAAAGCTTGGGAAAACGTGAGGGAAAGACCCCACGAGAGTATGTTGCTTGTTCAATAGGGCAGTGGAGGCGAGTAGAGCCAGGAACAGGGTAGGAGCTCCAGGCCTCTGGTCAGGCCAGTGCTCACTCCACCTCCTGGGGAAGCACAGCCCCCACCAGGTTCCTTCTGGCCACCCTCCCAGCCTGGGGCTATAAAACAGGATTGTCAGGGGCTGTACATGTGGAGACCTATCCTGCCTCTCCCTCTCCTAGATTCCCAGTATCAGATGGGTCAGCAACTGCTGTTGCTACTGCTGGGCCTCTCCTTGAAGCTGGACTTTCTGCAAGGTGAGCCTTGTGGACAGTGGGGACAGGGTGCTGGTGGGCAGACACACACAGGTAGCAGCAGATTGTAGGGCCATGGGGCTTGAGCATTGAGGGGCAAGGACAGGACCCTGGGCTTCACCCCACCCAGCCCCTCTAATGCTTCCCCTTCACTTTGGCCCACTCTGCTCCCCTTCCCTATCTTCTCTCTCCTCTCTCCTGCATTTTCCTTCAGATTCCTCCATTCTCCTGCCAGTGCTAACACCTGATCCTCCCAAATTCCTCAAACTCTCTTTCTATGAGCCCTAAATTTTGTTGAAAGTGGAGCAAGGAGGTCTCTTTGTAGAAGATAAAGGCAATGAGGGCCACTATAGGGAAGACAGTGAGCCGGCCCAGGTGGTGGGTATCGAGTGAGGTGTTATTGGCTCCCATAATGATGAACATCAGTGGGACCTTCCTACTATCCCAGGAAAGTCCAATCCTGGAAGTACAGAGATCCCACCTGTGCCCAGTCAGACCCTGCCCCCAGGTGCCCACGGGCCTTCCCCAGGTGCCTTTACTCAGACTCTTCAGCAAAAGGTAGCACCAGCCCTTGTCTAAGCTGGAGGGGGCCCTCTCCTGAGCAGCAGCAGGGCTGGGCCAGCCAAGAGCCTCATTTTGCTGGTTTTCACATTCCAGCTCTGCAGTGTCATGAGTGCTCCCTAGTCAATGCCCATGGGGTCTGTGAGAGCGGGGGAGGCTCCTGTGAGACGCAGGGATGGCAGCAGTGCCTGCTGAGGAAAGTCTATGAAGGTAGGTGATGCCGAGAAATCTTGGATGGTGGTGATTTTTGCCTGAGTTGGAGCTGAGTATTCATCTTCATGGTGGGGGGTAGTACAAACTACCGAGGGGGCCTTCACAACCACCTATGCCAGAGTGACTGCACTGTGGCTGTAGGATTTAAGGGGAGACTCCTCAGAGACTCTAGGGGTGAGAGAAGTACAGGTGGGGGAAGAAACTCGTTCATTTTTCTTTCCCTTAAATGAGGGTGGTCGTGTCCGCTGGTTCTGGTACTGGGCTGCCACTGGGACTTGGCCAGCTAACCTGGAAGAGATTCAGGAATTTTCTGTGGGGTCCTGTGTGTGACTAGACTTGGGTTCCTAAGACTCCAGTGAGTGGACCTGAGCATGGTGGACTCTCTGGGAACTGTGGGAAGGGTCAGGAGGCGGCAATGGGGGTGGATAGTGCTCTGTCTTTTCAGTTCTGGCCTCCCTCTGTTGGGTGGGAAGTGGATTGAACCCCAATGTACAGAGCCCCAGAACTGGCCCAAGAGAGCTGACAGGAACCTTTCGGTTGCTGAAGGCAGGTGTTCCCCCTGCGCCAGCAGCCTGAGTCCTCAGCAGCTGTGCCATCTTCTCCTTATCCTCGTTGACGTTGATGCACTGACCTTCTGATTCACTCAGCAGGATTTATTGAGCGCTGTGTGCAGGGTAGGCTGGGCCCCACACCTCTGTCTCTGCAGTTTGAGATTCTGGGGTCTCACTTACCATCTCCTCTGCCTTTCTCTAGATGACATTGTTTCCTATGGACACCAGGGTTGTAGCAGCCTGTGTGCTGACATGAGGCTCCTGAATCGCAATATTGCCGTGGACATGACGTGCTGCAATGACTCACCCTTCTGCAACAAGTTCTAAGCAGAAGGCCCACTTTTGCCCTAATACGATTAATGCTATGATGTGTATTCATTGATATAAATGAATCAAAAGAAACTTCTTTGTATGGCGTATGTATTTTATGTCTAGGTAGTTTACTTCTTCAGGATACATTGCCAACCTTATTTCAATAACATAACATTGTCTCTAGGATTCTTGTCTAGTCCTGGGACCTGTTTTGCTCAAAACTGCAGGTGTATATTTCTATACATGTGTATCTACCCTCATTCTGGTTTGCAGCATGCCGGCTATCTTAACTCCTAGGACATAGGTCTCTATTCTAGGCCAAGTGGCATTCTTTCTTCCTCCCTTCTTTCCTTTGTTTTTTCCTTCTTTCTCTCATGCCTCCCTTCCTTCTTTCCTCCTCCCCCCTCTGTTTCTTCCTTACTTCCTTTTCCTTCTTCCATTTTTTTTCTGTAAACATATATCAAATATGAGTTATGTACCAGAAACTGTGCTAAGCCAGTTTGCGGAAAAAATAAGATGCTGTCTTTCTAGTCAATGAACTCACAGGTCAGTAGAAGAAGGAAACAGTAAATTGGTAATTATAATAGCATGTATGTGACAGTCCATAGATGTGGCATCTGCCCTAGAGAGGAGACTTAAGGACATAATTTTTTGAAGGTAAAGAATACACAGGAGTTTTACCTAATGGATAAGTTAAGGAAGCAAATATGCAAAGATACAGAGGTGAAAACATGGAGTGTTAAGAATAGTCTAGAAAACTGAAGCTCAGTGCAGAGGGTATGATGGGACCTCAAACAAAGAGGAAAAAACCAAATTAAAAGTACCTTCATTGCCATGTTTAGTAGAAATAACCAGGTTAACAATGTTGAAAAATGCAGGCATATATCTGGCCCCAAACTAGTATAACCTTAATGAATAAAAATGCCAACAATCTCTCCCTTTCTATAATCATTAAACGAAGCTTGTTTATTCACCGTGACAAATTCCAAGTGAGATTAAAGGAAATGCAGTGATGTCAATAATTCCTTCATGTGACACTAATAGGAAAATTTAAATCCCCAACTACTAGAAATTTACAAATTCTAAACATTTAGAAACACCTGTAAGTAGCATAAAATAGACATCAATTTCTTAAGATATTTTTCTTTTGTATGATTATAAAGTAAATAAATTATCTATAAAACAGTTTTAAAATCTTTTTTTTTACTTTCCCAATTTAATTTGCTGTTGTATAGCTACACATTTGTATGACTAAATAAAGTAGCATTTGTAGCCAAATATATATATGTAAAATACCTTCATTGCCATGTTTAGGAATTCAGAATTGATTCTGAAGGCAATGAGAAGTCACTTGTGGATTATATGCAGAGGAATATTTTTCAAAATGATCAAGTAGCAAAGTGAACAATCCATTACTTTAGACAAGGCAGATTTTAGGAAGATGTGATGATACTATGGCACTGATTCAAATTAGAAATGAGTCTTAAAATTTAGACAGTGGACATGGGGTTGGAAAAGGAGAGGCAGGTAGAGTTTTAAGACCTACCACATCCGGCTATTTCTGTTTGGTGTGTTGTGTTGACACAGTCTCCTCAGGTCACACTCAGATTCACATTCAGATGTGAGGTGAGTAGATTCATGGTGATAAAATTAGTCATGGAGAGAATTTTGGCTCCTTTCTTTTCCTTCCAATCTCTGCTGGTTTTGACAGCGGGACAAGCAAATTGTGTTAGGATGTGAAGGGTTAAAAATCTGTGCCAACAGAGAAGAGAGAGAGCTGCACAGAGAAAGCATGGTCAGTTTTGAAAACAATAGAGACCCAGATTCATAAAAGGAGATTGGCAGAATAATTGAACAAAACCTTACTTCACAGAGGGAGCTGCCACCCTCAATGGTGGAAAGCCTTGGAGTAGTCCCTGAATGCTTTAGTTGCTGAGTCCTGCTGTCCTAGGTAGCAAAGCCCCCCCTGTTTGCCTTCTATGCCCACATTTATAAGAAAATGGAACACCAGTGGTAGGTCAATGCTGTGTGAGCGTCTGTGGGAGGATGGAGCTGATGTTGGGTATCCAGGGAAGAGCTCTGAGGTCTCTTGGGTCCCTGGTAACCTCTGAGACATTGGGCATCTTGGGTGTGTACTACACTGGCCTTGCAGAGGCATCTGGTTGAAGGAGCTGACCCACTCACCTGTCAACCACCACAGTCTTCAAGGCTGCTGTGATCCAGATCAGAGTCCCCTCTAAGGAGAAATCTCAGATTAGTTTTGTGATCAGGCCTCATTTCCTCTCTTTTCTCCTTGCTAGATCCCATGGGGATGGTCTTTGAAGTCAAATTGGGCTGAAGAAAAGTAGGCATAGCTAGGTCCAAGAATAATTTCTGCCTTGTCAGGCCTCAGTCAAGAGTCATGTTGTCCAGCCATTTCAGGGTCTGTGAGGGACTACGTGGCTTGTGATTCTGGGTGATGTGGGGCCCACTAGCTGCAGTGGCAGGGAGAGTCACAGGAGCTGGGGAGGTGGGATGGTGTGAGGCATTAGTTGGAGCAGGCTGGCTGCTGTAACCAAAGCTCTGAAGTATCAGTGAATTAAACAACAAAAATGATAGCCAGCTCATTTCACAGTCCAGGGAGGTGGTGATCAGTCTTCTGGGACCCAATCTCTTTCCAACTCTTTCTGTGCCATCTTTCATAATGCCTCCACAGTCTCTGCAGAAAGGAAGAAGGCCTGGAGACCCACCAGGGGGTTTTATCAGCAGGAGTTGAAGTGCTGTACATAATTTTTGTCTGTATTCCTCTGTCATCTATTACAACCAAATGGCAAAAATTCAGTGCTCTTTTCTGTCTGGTGTACTGTAGAAAAAATAAGGTGGCTTGGTGAGCGTGGTGTATCGTGCATATAACTGATAGGTAATTTGGTTCCTTCCTTTTCTCTCATTAGCTATTCAGGCTCCTCAGCTTATATTTATGGTATTTGACCTCTGATACAAAGGAAAGAATAATGCAAAACAGATCAGGAATGCAAAGCACAATATGTTGGTTAAAAGTAAAACATTAAAGTGTTTTTATATGCTTTCAATAACAACCTTTTATCAGGCATGTATTTTGAAAATATTTTGTTCCAGTTAATGGCTTATCTTTTCATCTGTTGACAATGTCTTTAAGAAGGCAAAAATTTAGGCTCGGCACTGGTAGCACAGTGCCTATGGCGTCAGCCACATACACCGGAGTTGTTGAGTTCAAACCCGGCCCAGGTCAGTTAAACAGTGACAAATGCAACAAAAAGTAGCTGGGTGTGGGGCGGCATCTGTGGCTCAAAGGAGTAAGGCGCCACTCCCATATGCTGGAGGTGGCAGGTTCAAACCCAGTCCCAGCCCAAAAAATTAAAAATAGCCGGGCATTGAGGTGGGCACCTGTAGTCCCATCTACTTGGGAGGCTGAGGCAAGAGAATCACTTAAGCCCAAGAGTTTGAGGTTGCTGTGAGCTGTGATGACGCAGCACTCTACTGAGGGTAACACAGTGAGACTCTGTCTCAAAAAAAGAAAAAAAAAAGAAAAAATTTTAATGCAATGTTATTTGTTTTCAGAAATTTTGATTTTAATAGCATTCATGTTATGAAATCTTTGGGTTGTTTATACTTTTGGGTTGTGTCTAAAATGTGAACGTCATTCTCAAGGTCAACTAGGTTTTCTCCTCTGTTATCCACTATGACTTTTATAGTTTTGTTTTACATTTTGGTCTGTGACTCATTTAAAGTTAGATTTTATTTAAGGCATAAAGTCTTGGTCTAGTTTAATTTTTTTGTTTGTTTGGGAGTGGATGTCAGTTGTTTCAGCGTTATTTGGTGAAATGACTATATTTTCTCAATTGTCTTGCCTTTTTTTGAGTCAAATCTACTATATTTATGTGCATTTAATTATGGGCTATTATGTTCCATTTATCTATTTATCTATTCTTTTGCCAATGCCATACTGTTTTAATTAATGTAGCTTTATATAATAGTAAGTCTTGAAATTGGGTAATGTCAGTTCTTCTATTTTGTTCTCCTTTAATATTGTGTTGGCTATTCTGAGTCTTTTGCCTTTCCTTATAAACTTCAGAATCAGTTTATCAACATTCATAAGACAACTTGCTAGGATTTTGATTAGAGTTGTATCCCTAGGTCAAGTTGAGAAGACCTAATATCGTGAATGTTTCCATCTGTAAATACTGAAAACCTCTCCAAGTCTTTGATTTCATCTGTAAGAGTTTTTTTTTGAGACAGAGCCTCAAGCTGTCACCCTGGGCAGAGTGCCTTGGCATCACAGCTCACAGCAACCTCCAACTCCTGGGCTCAAGCGAGTCTCCTGCCTCTGCCTCCCAAGTTGCTGGGACCACAGGCGCCCGCCACAACACCTGGCTATTTCTTTTCGGTTGCAGCCGTCACTGTTTGGCGGGCCCGGGCTGGATTCAAACCCACCACCTTAGGTGTGCGTGCTGGCGCCCCAGCCACTTGAGCCACAGGCGCCGAGCCCATCTGTAAGAGTTTTGTGGTTTTTGTCATCTAGATCCTGTTGAAGTCCAATGTTTATTTATTTTCTGCTTAAGCACGTGTACTTACCTCTAAATTTGAACTGGTTGATCAGCACTTACGTGCACATATGGAAGTAAAACTCATTGAGAATCAAGTAGGTGTACGAGGGTAAAAGGGGTTTGGTTAATTCACACCTAACTGATGCAATACACACATTCTGGGTGAAGGGCACACACTTTGACTTAAAATGTACAAAAGCAAACTGTGTAATCCACCATAGGTGCCCCTGTAGTATTCTGAAGTTAAAAAAGAATGTCTGTGTCTCAAATAAAATGCAATAATAGAAGCTGCATTCCAAAATACAATGCAGTAATGGAAGTCCATGAGCTATATCCCAAAATTAAAAATAAAAAAAGAAAGATGAGACCTTTGTTTTGTAGGGAAATGGTTGTGACTATAGACCAGCAAATGCATGGCTATTCCCAAGATGGGGCACAAAAAAAGACATTGTTCTTCCAAACAAAATGGGGGCGGTTCTAGGGAGGTGCATGGTTCCTAGCATTTGGGGAAAAGAAGAGAGTAGGGGAACACTGGTGGTATAATTTCTGGTGCACAGGAAGCTTTGTTACTGTGGGTGGGGTGAAGAGAAAACAGAAAAGAGGGGAAACTCCTGTGTGCGCTGGGGCTGAGCACAGGCAGGGGGGAAACCAAGGCAGGTGAACCGCCAGTGAGGGCAGGAGTCTGGGAAATGGTACAACTTGAAGCATGTGTGATTGTGAGAGACTGTGCACAGTGGTTCATACCTGTAATCCCAGCGCTTTAGGAGTCTGAGGGAGGAGGATTGCTTGAGGCCAGGAGTTTGAACCCAGCCTGAGCAACAGAGTGAGACCCTACCTTCAAAAACAGATAACGAAAATATAAGAAATTTTCATTGTCCCTATTAAAAAATAGTGACTCTGAGAAAGGATGTAAAGTGATGCACACACTCAGTGCTTTAGTCCAGAGTTTCCTTTTTTTTTTTTTTTTCTTTGAGACGGAGCCTCGAG
>CAUYQV010040078.1:0-10025 GCA_963574575.1 Galagoides demidoff
CAAAGTGAAAGAAAGGGCCAAAAAAAGTATTCAAAGTAACTTATTCAAAGTAATAATAGCTAAAAACTTCCCAAATGTGCAGAAGAAAATAGACATCCAGATCCAGACCGTCCAACAGATCCTAAATAAGACAAACTCAAAATTCCACATTGAGACATGGTATTATTAAATTCTTGAAAGACATATGAATGATTTTGAAAGCTGCAGGAAGAAAATGCCTTGTCCCATACGAAGAAATTCTTATAAGGCCATTAGTGGATTTCTCAGCAGATATCTCTTAGCTTTTCTGTTAAATCTACTATTTCCTCATTGTCTTCTTCCGCCTTCTATTCTAGTATGACAATTTGATCTTTCTTTTCAGTAATTGATTATTTGACTTCATCCATCTTGCACTTTCCAGCTATTATGCATTAATATGCATTTCACCCATTACATTTTTTATTCTTCACGTTATTCTTAGATCTTTTTAATGGCCTCTTATTTCTGCTCTGTCATATATATTCCTTAAAATTCTGGCCTATATTTACTATGCTTATTATAATGTCTTATATTCTCTTTTCCAATAATTCTGCTTCACTTAGTAAATGGTGTTTGTATGGTTATTTTAGTTTATGTGATTATGTTCCCATGTTAGTATCAGCTATTACACTGGCAATAGGAACTGCTGAATGGTTGAATACTGACCTTCATCATCAGTAAGAATGGCATGAGTACAAACTTATAAAGAGCATAAGTGAAAGAAACTGTTCACGATTAACTATTTTTTTCTGTAAAGATTTTAATGTGGTTACATTTACTTTTTCTTGTGTTTTAATTGTGTACATAATTACTTTGTAGGATATAAAATTATCCCACCACCAATTTTATTTCATCGAACATTAAACATTGCTATGATTTTCTTTTTTAAAGAAATTAGATAATTATTTGAAAATTCTTAATTCTTCCTCGTTATAATACTTGAAATCTTATAACTTCCACCAGTAAGATTCCAAGCCTTCAAGTGTCTTTAAATTTCGTGTAAATTTCTTTTCTTTTTCAGAGCATTTGAAGCACAAAATAATGAAAACAAATTATTATATATTATTGTATTTAACCAGTAACATCTATTGGCTTAAGGCAACCAAAAAGCTAATCCAAGAATATCCACTTGTGATTTCATCCAATTTTTCTTACCCTCCTTACTGTGCTTTGAGATCAAGTAGTATTGGACAGCTGAGGGGAGGGAATGACCTCAGGAAGAAGAAATACCCTAATCTGACTATTTTCTTAGCTTCTATGATTTTTGGCATGTTGAGCTTATGTAAATATCAGGGTAAATAGGAAAAGGCAGCTTCTTTTTTTCTTGTGTTTCCCCACATGTAGTGGTGCTGGCATCAGGTTGACTGATTTGTAAGAGCTGACTTTGAAATCTTTAGAAGTTCTGTAAGTTGTTAAAAATCATTTGAAACTACTGTTAAGAATGCACACCATTTTAAGTGCCAGCCAGTATTAAAAATTAACATGCACAGACTTACAATTAAAATTATATTGAAATCAAAGTTAATAAATCCTCAACAATCACCACATCCTAATGAGTTTACTCTATCTTACCATCATCTATGCTCTTGTGGTCATTTGCATCTCCAGTCTGGGAGGTAGGAGTACCAGGGCACGGCGTGCCGCTGTGTTCTTCTCCCCAGTTTTTCTGCAGGTCCTGCTGGTAGTTTGCAGCAGGTCATGGTGTCAATATTTATACCTCGGATATAAGCAAGGATTGTAACTCAGCACTCGATTTATTATAGTTGTGTAGGTTGTCTAAAGTTAAGAAAGTGATAGAGAAAATACTAATAACACAGATTATGCACAAAAATCTATACAGCCTCTAGCAATTATGTTGAAAAGAGCAGAAAACTTGAGGAAGTAGTCTTCTCGTACCCACGGGCTGTTACCAATTGGACAAAGGAATCACTCATGTCAAAGACAAACAAGTGAAGCTCCTACACGTATCAGTGGAAGTGCTTCACTTTCACTTACCCAGGGACTTAACTGAAAATATCAACCAATTCCAGTCAGAACGACATTCACTTATTAGTTGCAACCACGTTTTGCCAAAGAATACCCAGATTCATCAAAACTCAACAGAAGCATTCTGTGGCAATCAACGGACAGTATGGGATTTACATCAAAGTATTGTGTATTTTGTTATTTTAAAATTGAGCACTGAATAACCTTTATATCAGCAAAAATCACATATGTAGTAAACTTATATATGTACACTTTTACTTTGATAGAGGTGGTCACACCATGGGAACCACTCACATGTATTAAATATCAGGTAACTCTAAACACTTCAGCTGTCTCCTCCATGGTATATCCTTCGGTCATCCTTTTCTTTTACTCTCTCTCTCTCTTTAAAAATGAACATTGCAATGTTTAAGTTAACATATTACAGTGTTTCAAAAGAATGCTTGTAAAGAATTTGTGGTTTTGGGCGGCACCTGTGGCTCAAAGGAGTAGGGTGCCAGCTCCATATACCGGAGGTGGCGGGTTCAAACCCTGCCCCAGCCAAAAACTGCAAAAAAAAAAAAAATAATAATAACAGTAATAATAATTTGTGGTTTTAGTTGATTCCTTATACTTGACTGAAAAAGAAATCTACACCTCAAACCTTCCATGGAGCTATATGAAAACTGGCATTTCAGCAAATAAATTGCTGAGATGCAAATCTACTTGGATCTAATATGAAATGTGCCAGTGAAAATACTTGAGTCCTGAACTTTCTGATAAAACATAGCACTGAAGGTCATAGATTCGTGACCATTCTCTCATTATTTGTATCAGAAATTTTGAATGAGATTGAGGACTTTATTGTTTTCTTAATCATAGCAAACAGCCCCCATTATTTTAAACATGGTTAAACATATTCTCAAATGAAGACTGTGTTATAAGTAAACTTCCCTAGAACCAATCAAAGATTGCTAACACGAGGGAGGGGTGTGGTTAGGCTGCATGGAAAATTCGGGTAGACCTTTTCTATCATGGTGGTTTTTTGTTTATTTGTTTGTTTTTTTCCTGACCCTAAAGATGTTGATTGAAAATAGCTAACAATTTGGGCTGGTGAGTAGGCTGAATCCTTTTTTTTTTTTTTTAATTTAGTATCTAGCCCACATACTCCTATTTAAAAACAAGGTTGTAAAAATTAGGGTTTTCACTCCATCTGTTTAAAACTGGTATTTGCCTAGTCAGGGAGTTCTTTTTTAATATCATAAAATATTCTTGCTAAAACATGTCAAACACTTTATTCCTTAAAACATTAGGGCTTTGGTGGAGAGATTTGAAAGGAAAGAATAAATAAGTTCACTTCAGAGCAAATCATCATGTAATTACCCTTTGGTACTTAGTAGTTTGACATTTGCACCTTTTAGAATACTAGGTAGGATTTATAGTATCTCATTTATTAAGGAGAAACAAACAAAAAGCCTGCAGTTTACGCATTCAACATGTATGTAATCCGAATGAACTACCCTTATCTATCTTGTTTTAGAAAGACTTCTTACACTTTCTTAAAAAGAATGGAGTAAGTGTATTTACTTTATAAGATATTTTGCAATAAGTTTCCTTGAAATACCAAGTTCCCACTAATGCACTGAATAAAAGCATAGCCAGGATGAAAGGAATTATAGTAATTTAACCCACATTTGGATTGACACAAATAGAAACTAAACCCTAGAATAAGAAGGTATGTTATCTGATAATTCTACAATTAGCATACACAATTTGGGGATAAGAAATTGTGTCTCCTACACATTTCTTTCAGAGGGAGTAAACCTATCACAGGATTGGAAGACAGGTAGGAGATCTTGGGTTATAAATTATTTTTTGCCTTTAAAATTGCACAACTTTCTATCTCTTAAAATCAGAATGCTGTACAACATGGCATAAACATATTCACTGGGCAAAATGAAGTTTATTCACTGACCCCTAGTTAATATAACTTTATAAACTAAAAAGATATCTATATACAGAATCAGAGACATATTTGAAAATATGGACTACATGGAGATTAGAGAAAATATTTGATTCTAAATTAAATATGTATATGTTAACTATAAAAATAGATTTATATTTTTAAACATAAAATATAACATAAACATCAAAATGAGTATTGTGACATTCAATATCATGGTTCCTGTTATACTGTGACATTCAAAAACGAATCTCAGAGCCCAATTATATAAGTTCTTTAAGAGATGCTTTATGAGCAATCAGTGAAAAGGAGATCATTATGCTCCAGTCCCCTAACTTTTTTGATGAAAAATTTATAAGAGCTGCTTTGTTCATACAACATTCCTCACTGTGGGCTTTAAATGACTTCTGGCTATTTCCAAAGCCAAGTACACTGTCAAAGAGATAAAACATATGCATTGCTGAATATGTTAATGTTAAATTTTCACATGTCCTGAAGGTAATTATTAAGAGTTTTTGCAAGAAATGTGTTTGGACAGTGACGGTCATTGAAGTCAGTTCACTCCCTGCCAATAGGTGAATTTTGACATGGACGCTACTTGGAAGTTATAGCCTTATATTTTAAAACGTCACATTACTTCTTTGTCACACTATAAACTTAGTTAAATGTGTCATGGGATTTTAAAATCAAATATTGGTCCCCAGAGTTTCTAGAGCTTCTTCTGGTTGTCATCTAATGGATTTCAGTCTTTGAGGATCATTTTTATAATTGTCTTTTTCAGGTACTGAATTCTTTTTTGTAAGCAGCAAGTATCTTGTTCATCCATTCATTCCATTGTTAGGAATACAGCCAGGAACAAAACAGCTGCTTACCTTGCAGTGGAGGGAACTGACAATAAACACCTGGATGAATAATAGCAGGTTAGATAGTGAGAAGAGTGATGAGGAAAATTAGGCGAGATGTGTGTGTTCAATCAGTGTCATCGGAAATTCCTCTTTGAAAAGCCAACAAATGATTGCGTATCAATGCCTACAGCGGAAATGATTTTTTCCCCATTCAATTTTCCTTTATTATTTCTTGTAGCATAACTGTGTACATTAATGCAATCATGGGATACAGTGTGCTGTTTTCATATACAATTTTAAATACTCTCATCAAACTGGTTAACATAGCCTTCATGTCATTTTCTTAGTTATTGAGTTAAGACATTCATACCCTGCTTTTAAAAAGATTCACTTGTACCCTTGTAGGATAAACCATAGAGGTGACCCCACCAATCACCCTCCCTCCTCACCCCTCTTCCCTTCCCATATTCTAAGGCTATAATTAGGTTATAACATTCCTATGAAGACTATAAATTAGTTTCAAAATAGGGCTGTATACATTGGATACTTTTTCTTCCATTCTTGAGATACTTTGCTAAGAAGAACATTTTCTAATTCCATCTGTATAAACATGAAGGAGGAAAAGTCTCCATCTTTCTTTAGGGCTGCATAATATTCCATGGTGTACATATATCACAATTTATTGATCCATTTGTGGGTCGATGGGCACTTGAGCTTCTTCCATGACCTAGCAATTATAAATTGGGCTGCAGAAACTTTCTGATACAAATATATTTGTTGATTTTTGGTCTTCTGGATATATACCTAATAAAGGAATTGTAGGATCAAATGGCAGGTCTATTTTTAGTTCTCGGAGTGTTCTCCAGATGTCTTTCTAAAAGGAACCAATTAATTTGCAGTCCCACCAGCAGTGTAGAAGTGTTCCCTTTTCTCCACATCCACGCCAATATCTCTGGTTTTGGGATTTTGTGATATGGGCTAATCTTACTAGGGTTAGGTAATACCTCAAAGTAGTTTTGATTTGCGTTCTCTTATGATTAAGGATGGAGAGCATTTTTTCATATATCTGTGAGCCATGCGGAAACGTTTTCTTACCAGAGAAAACAAGTACAAAGATCCTGAGGACTTTGAGGAACAACAGGGTGCCACTGGGGATGAATAGGAGTGAGCAGGGCTGGTGATGAGAGATGAGGACTCCTCCTTGGAATGGTGAACAGGAAAGTAATTAATGGCACAATCCCTGGAGTCAGATTTTCTGAGTTTACATAGCTTCCTTGAAGCTCCTTTACAAGTAGCTTCCTTGATTATTATTTGAGTACAATTTACCTGACCTCTCCATGTTTTGGATTCCCACCTGTTAAATGGGTGTAAGAGTAACCCCACCTCATCTGTGTGGCAATTAAATAACATGACACATGCAGCACTTTGTAGGGCCACCAGAGGTGAAATAGTAGATAAAGAAGGAAAATGGAGATGTGAAATTGTTTCTTCCTGAAAAGAACATTGAGTATCTTTACACATATTAAATGAGGAAATCGTAAAGATCTTTAACCTTCTAGCCCTATCTAATGCTGAGAGGTTTCCATGAACTTCTTTCTTCAAGACCTCTCTGCAGTGGTTCCCATCCATTTACATTCAGGTTAGCTGCTTATCTTTAAACAAGCACTTCTACCCTAGATTATAAAAACACAACTTCAGTAATTTTTAATGCATTTTTTGTGCATGCATATTAAAGGAAATTAAAAAAACAGAAATATAAACATAAGAAAATATTACAGACTATCTTTCTAGGGTCAATATATATTAATTAATGGAGCTGTTCCCAGTGATTCAATACTGTGGGAAATGTTTGGTTGGATTTTATGACTTATTTTTACACTAAATTCTGTAGTTCCTCTGAATTTTATTTTACTGCATGGTGAAAGTGGGAATCTCACTTTAATTTTTCCCCCAAAGCCAGACTGTGTCATATCACTAAATGAAGGTGTAATGTTTTTCAAAAGTTGAACATATACAAAGGGTTTAGATCTGGTTTTGTACTTTTATTCTGTTTCTTTGAATTATCTTGAATCAGTATGGCATTACTTTAATAATTTTACATTAAAAAGAAATATGTTACATATATAATAACATCATCTATTTGATGAACATTAAATATATTTTAGGGAAATTTATGGTGCATTGCTGCTCCTTAACAAAATGTTCTTGTTTATTCTTAGTCTATTACACTTCCAGATACAGTTTATATAATTTTATCTAGTTACAAAAATTATTTTGGGGGGATTATTATTCAAATTGTGTTAAATTTGTTCACGAATTTGAGGAAACATTTTTACATTATAAATCTCATCTGGGAATGTTATGTATGTGAGTGAGTGTGTGTGTGTGTGTTTGTGTGTGTGTACTCTTTACCAAAAACATAGTCATTTATAAAACGAATTCAAGTTGATGTTAGTATTTGTAAATGTTCTTCTTCGACTTCAACATCATTAGCTGTTAAGGAAAGAAAATTAAAATCACAATGAAACATTATAAAATACGTTTGAAAATGACCATTTGTATAAAAATAATGACACCAAATGTTGACAAGAATGCAGAGAAAGTGTATCACTCATACATTCTTTGTGTGACCGTAAATTGGCACAGCCACTCTAGTAAATACTTCGCCAGTTTATTTTAAAAACTAAATATGCGACTGCCCCCTGACTCAGCAATTGTACTCCTGGGAATTTATTCCAAAGAAATAAAGATTTATCTTCCTACAAACTCAATTAGGAATTTCATAACAGCTTTATTAAGAATAGCCCCAAACCGAAAACAACCCAGAGGTCCTTCAGAGCTGAAGAGCTAAACAAGAGTGTGGTACATCCATAATATAGAATATTACTCAGCAATAAAACGGGTGGAACTATTCACTCAAAAGTTGGCTGAGGTCCAGAAAATTGATGTTGAATAAAAAAGCTCAATCCCAAAAGGTTACACACCGTATGAATTCATTTTATGAAATTCTTGAAATGACAAAATTGTAGAAATGGAAAACAAATTAATGTTTTCCAGGGATAAGGAAGTAGATGTGGGTGGGAGAGAAGCCAGCATGGCTATAAAGAACAATATACAAAATTGTACTGATGGCAGCTTGCTCTGGGCTGACTGTGTCAATGTTTGCATCCTAAGTGTGATAGTATACTAAATAGTTTTACATGTTGTTACCTATATGGAAAATTATGTGAAAGGTACACAAGATCTTGGTATTATTTCTTATGACTTCATGTGAGACAAATATAAATTTTATTTAAAAATAAAAATTAGTTGAACTTATAAAAAGTAATTTTAGAGCCAGGGGTGGTGGCTCGTGCCTGAAATCCTAGCACTGTGAAAGACTGAAGTGGGAGAATTCCTTGAGTTTAGGGGTTTGAGGCCACCCAAAGCAAGAGTGAGCCTTCATCTCTACAAAACATAGAAAAATTATCCAGACAGTGGCAGGCACCCGTAGTCTCAGCTTTTGGGGAGGCTGGAATCATTTGAGCCCAGGTGTCTGAGGTGCAGTGAGCTCTGATAACACCCCTGCAATTCAGCCCAGGAGGTAGAGCGAGACTTTATTTTTTAAAAAAAGAAAATTATTTTTTGACTGAATGATGTCAAACTTATAGATTAATTTGGAGTGACTGATATTTCTGTGGTGTAAATCTTCTATTCTGGGACCATATCTTCCGTATATGTGTGTGTGCGTGCACGTGTGTGTAGTTGGGGGGATATTTATTTAAGAAACCTTCATAAATTTAAAATAAACTTAAAGTAATTTCATTAATCCTCATTTTTCTTATGCTATACTTCTTATCATAACAGTTTCAAAGTAGAATAACCACTTAGATAAGATAGGTCTAAAATAGCAGATTTCTGTATTTTCAATCCTTTTATATCATATTATCTCATCTACTGTCAAAATGAACTTCTTAAAGTTCTTATTGGCACGGCCTTTATTGAAACATGCCTCAGTCAGTTCATGAATTCCTGTGAGCACACAAAACAAATCCCAGCCAAAAATTAGTGGCCTAAGTTTATTCGAACTCCACTCAAGTGACTGACATTTATTCTATAAAAAGCATGTTTTCTCAGAAATAAAAAAGGCAATGAGTTAGGTTTGGGAATGTAAAAATTTTACTACTTTTGTATTCTGTGGCTTTCAAACAGAGGATATTCTTCTCTGATTCTTAGTAATCTTGTCTATAAAATGGAAGATAATTTCTATGTGTTTTTTCATCTCTGGGTTTCCTAGATTGCTGAGTATTATTACATTTCTACAGTGTTGTAATGAAACTCTAGCCAGCTAATACAGTACTGTAATTACATACTATAGTAAAGTGCTTCATATCATTATTTATTTAGGGTTTCTAAATAAGTGAAGAATTCATTGTCTAGCAATTCTTTTTCAAAAGTTATATGTCCTGTAAAGAGCATAAGGTTTGGGGCAGGCTAGGATTATTCAAACTTGACTCCACCCTTTGCCAGTCTTTAAAAGTCACTACCTCTAGATGGCTGACTTTTCACCGTTTCTTCACAGCTCAGGTCTGGACAGTGCACTGGTATAAACCTCAGTGACTACTTGTTCCCTGCAAAGTTCCCCTAGAGGAAAAGTCCAATTGTGGAAACTTCTGTGGGTCATCCCACCTGCCAGAAACAGCAAAGCTACAACTCTTAAACTGAGCCCTATTGGCTCCAACCTAACTTTTTAGATTCAGACTAGACATGAACCATCAGCAATGAGGATAACTAGTAAAAGGAACATCCTGGCATGGAACTCAGCTATCCTGCCTGTAAATATTACAGTAATGCTAAATGATACCATGGGTTGTTCCGTAGATGCTTAGCTCACATTTTCAATTCATCCTTATTTGAAAAGTTAAATACGTAAGTTTTCATTAAGTCAAATAAATACATCAGTTAAAACCCTGCTTGTGAGTATAACATTATGTTTGAACATACTACCTTTCATTTTTTTTTACTTTTTTATTGAATGGTAACTATGTACATTAATGCACTTCTGGGGTACAGTGTGGGGTTTTCACAAACAATCTGAAACACTTCCATCAGATTGGTTAACATAGCCTTCATGTCATTTTCTTAGTTATTGTGTTAAGATGTTCATATTCTACTCTTAGAAAGATTCACTTGTACCCTTGTAAGATAAACCTCAGAAGTGATCCCTCCAATCACCCTCCCTCCACCCATTCTCC
>CAUYQV010040080.1:0-22028 GCA_963574575.1 Galagoides demidoff
GCTGGGACCACAGGCGCCCGCCACAACGCCCGGCCATTTTTTGGTTGCAGCCATCGTTGTTGTTTGGCGGGCCCGGGCTGGGGATTCGAACCTGCCACCTTAGGTGTACGTGGCTGGTGCCTTAGCCGATTGAGCCACAGGTGCCGAGCCTCTGGGTAAGATTTTATCTGAATTACACAATTGGCAGTAAACACTAGCTTAGATTTTTATCATTCAATAACTGATTTAATAAACATCTCTACCTGTCCAAAAATATTTGGCTGTATAATTACCAAAATATTAAATACAAGAAACCTAAAAATGACATCTCCTTAAGGAATGGATCTGTGTGTGTGTCTTTCTGTCTTTCTATCCATCTACCTGTGCCTCTATCTCCAAACACATACATTGTCTCTTTAGTTAATTTTTGATTATGCACATCAAAATGGGACATCTGTCACAAATGTTTCAAAATGGCATTTTTCTACGATGTTTGGTTTTGGAGTTTGCATTTTGCTGGTATGTGAATAATTTTTTTTTGATCACTAGGAAACAAACAATAAAATGAGGTAATTAAATAGAATTATAAAACCATATGACACTTAATGATAAGTTGTTCAAGTTTCCTAAACCTTCTCTTGAGATAAGTAAGTTAATAAATAGTATTTGTTACAAAAAGTCAAATTGGTCCTTTGTTTCTAAATTGTACTAGGAGGAGAGAAGGCAAGAGGAAAATGGTAATTTCTTGAAGTAGTTCCTTAAGTAGACTAAGCAGCAAAATGTCAAAAAGTTCAAAGCAAGATTTTCTATGAGTCACAAATTTGACAGACTACTAAGATAGATAGTTTATATATTAACAAAAAGTTAACTCACTATATGATATAATAATTCACATTCTTATCATTATCTTATCAGTCTGGAGAAGACACAAAATACCTTATAGCTGAAATTCATCTTACCAGGGCTCAAACTAATCATTAAAGCAATCAAAGTATATCTGAACAGTAGCCAAAATAATTGCATTTTTAAAGTCTATATAGATACCAAAGATATTCTTTTGTTAAATAGGGAAAGCCCAAGAACATAAATGATTTAACTAAGGTCACACTGCCAGTGGTGTTATAAATGAGACCTCATGGTACTCTGCCACTTCTGACTTGTGGATTTTTATGTTTGCTTGTTGGTATTAAAGTTTCATTGTTAAAAAAAAAAGAAAAATAATAAAGTTTCATTCTTTTTTAAAATATTTGACCACAACCATATTTTAAAATTCATATTTTAACAAATCAAGAAAGCACAACTTAAATATATAATGCCTGGAACAATGATCTCCCCCCAAATATCCAGGTTCTAATGCCTGAAACCTGTGAATATGTTACTTTACACAGAAAAAGGGACTTTGAAGATGTGATTACATTAAGGGTTTTGAGATAGGGAGATTATTCTGGATTATCCAGATGGATTTAAGGTAATCACAAAGGTCTTTTTTAGAGAAAGGTAGAAGGGTCAGAGACAGAGTAAGATGTGGTAACAGAAACAGAGATAAAAAAAGAGGAAAGAAGTAGAGAAAAAGAGAGGGAGAGACTTGAAAACTACACTGCTGGCTTAGAAGGTGGAAGAAGGGGCTGCAAGCCAAAGAGAACAGGTGGCAGCTAAACAAGAAAATGGACTTTCCCATAAAACCTCCAAAAGGAACACAGCCTTTGCCAATTCATTTAGACTTGTGATTTCCAAACCTTAAGATAATAAATGTATATTGTTTTAAGCCTCTAAATTTGTGGTACTTTGTTATACCAGCAATAAGAAACCAATATACATAATGTAAAAAATATTCTGGGAATAATCAGTGCTGCCTAGAGAAACATAACGTAGGCCACATGCAATGTTTAAATTTTCTAGCATCCGCATTAGGAAAAGAAGAATCAAGTCAAACTAAAATTAATAATGTAAATATATTTAGCCCAATATGTCAAAATATTATCAACATGGAATCAATATAAAAAATTATTGATATGTTTTAATTGTTTTACTACAATGTCTTCAAAATCCAATGTGTATGTTGTACTTAGAGAACCTCTCAACTTGGACTAATTCCACTTCAAAACTTGACAGGGCAGCTTTAGGTTGTAAAAAAAAAGTTAAAAAGAAAATTTTGTATTATCCCATAGATTATTCTGATATTTGAGATCAAAGATCATAAAGGTATCTAAAAGAACCAGAGTGGTTATACAGAAAATTTTCTGATAACTTGTATTTGAGAATTGTACAGGTATTTAGAAAGGAAGATCAGAAAAGGAACAAAAAGTGAAAAAGAACATGAAAGAAGAGTGTGATTACCCCATGGTATGGCACTGACTGATGTCTGTAAGGAATGTCAACAATGATAGACAGAAATTTCCCAGGTATTTTCAGAATAAAATGTCAGCCCCAAACAGGATAAGAATAGCATTGCTTGGGGCCAGTTATGTAATATTAACAAATGACCAAGAGAAAAGGAAAATTATTAAACCCTAGTTCCCAGTTTCTCCACAGAGAAGAATGATATTCAAATTTGAAAAGAATATGATGAGGAGGAAATGCTAAGAAAGGCTAAAGGTAATTTAAATTCGTTTTAAGATTTTAGTTCCAAATCTGTTACCTAATTTAGCTAACTAAAAATACTTGAAGATGTGTTCAACTAATATCTATTTTCTTTAAGGCACCATGGAAAAGTGTCATGAAAATTGTTAACTGTGTTGGTTTTTAAACAGGATCCCTGAAACTGAAGTTTACTAATCTTGATATTACTGAAATTCTAGAACTGATGGCCACAGGTGTTTGCTAAGTGTCTGTCAAGTCAGAATAAAGTTTTTTTTTCATTAGAATTACTGGACTGGCAGATCAAAAGTGTCTTGTACATTATTTATCCGGACTTCATTCAAGGCCTTTAGCAAAGACCACTCATACTTTTCTTGTGTACAAAATTTTGACGTGTAGGCTAAATGATGGTGTAATTGAGTGAATCCCTTGAGAGTTGAACACTCATTCTACTGTAGCATCCAGCAAATGTTCCTTAATGCTCTCTTCTTTTTCACCTTTTTAAGATTAAAATTTCTAAAAAGAATTTGCTTTCTTTTCCTTTTTTTTTTTTTTTGTAGTTTTTGGCTGGGGCTGTGTTTGAACCCACCACTCTGGCATATGGGGCTGGCGCCCTACTCCTTTGAGCTACAGGGGGCACCCAAAATAATTTGCTTTCTAACTGGATCTATCCATTAAGCAAATTAGTTTACTGCTAACTATGAATGGGAAGCTTTAGGAGGAACTACCTTAGATGGTTGACTTTTAAACAGATTACGTAAAACCATTGATTGGTTTTGGAATTAGTATTTTTAATGACACTTTAAAAACTGTATTAATAGAGAGTTTGATTTCAATTATTGAAATATTAAAATATTAAATTTTAATTCAGTTCATGCAAATTTTAATATCTAATTCTATGTCCTCTATTATGATACAGAAATCAGGATCTCCTTATATTTGGGCAACTTCCTGCTCTACAAATATTTCTTTTTAATCAGTCAACTCTATTTTTGTTATTAAGAGCTATTTTTATAACTTTTAATCATATTACAAAGAACTTTGCATTATTAAAAGAGTGCATTTAATAAAAAACTTCAAAATTAACCTAAATTTAAAATAAGTCAGTACTCAAACTGCAGTTCAACTTCAGTCTTAATTTTGGATGCATAGATTTATTTCTCTATGTTTCCTCTTTCCAGACATATTAAGCACTTGACCAGGAAGCAGATATAACAAGAAAAACAAGACTAGTAACAACATAACAAAGACTAAGCTCTAATCTCAGGGTAGCCTGCCTTCCTTCTACTCATCCCCTCTATTACTCCCCCTACTCCACTTCTCTTATTTTAAAATACATATAATATACATTATGCATAATTGTATTATAAATGATGTTATATTAAATAGAGTAGAACCTCTGTAAGCTGAGTGCCTAAAGGACCGTAACAAACTGGTCGATATGAAGGTGGTCAGCATAAGAAACTAGGGCTACTGTAGTGACATGTACAAGTACTTTCTTATATAGCATTTATTAGAGAATATAATACAAAATCATGCATAATCAAGACAGCAAAATCATACATACGGTGTTATGCAAAGTCAATACATTTACTGTTTTCTCACGCTTTAATCATGCTTTCTGAAAAAAGTCAATCTTGGTCTATTTCTTACTCTCATAACAAATGTTTAAGTCAGTGGTTCTCAACCTTCCTAACTGCCACATTGTTACAAATGGAACAAAGGGGTCATGACCCACAGGTTGAGAACCTCTGATTTAAGTGGAGAAAGCACTCTCAATGCTGGCTACACCACTCAGCACAGCTGGGCATTTTCCCACAGCAAATGACTCCAACTGCATTATCAGATGCCTGATATCCTTTCCTCTTCAGGGATATCCCCTGAGCAGGGGTCCTCAAACTTTTTAAACAGGGGGCCAGTTCACTATCCCTCAGACTGTTGGAGGGCTGGACTATGGGCCCTGGGACAAGTAGGCTGCTAAGCACGACAGGCAGCAGCGGCAAAAACACCCAGCAGGCTGGATAAATGTCCTAGGCGGGCTGCATGTGGTCCACAGGCCGTAGTTTGAGGACGCCTGTTGTAGAGTCTCAGCAATTTCTGTGTCATACTCACTTGCTTTGTCCACTTTATCAGTAGCTTCAGCACTTTTACGCTGGTCTGTACTTCCATCAATATCACATGGAAAATGTTTCTGGGTCAGGTTCATTATAGGTTTTCACCTCATCATCCATTGCAACAGAACATTCAAAACCTACTCCTTTGAATTCTGCCACGGGAGATGGACTATCTGATGGGACCAAACCATCATGCTCTTGAGTAATGAGAAATCCAACTTTCTCAATTGGTATCATTTCTGGCTAAACTTCATTCCAAACAGAATTGACCCAGAGAACGGCATCCAGAGTGTTAATGGATGCAACAGCTGAAGTTGCTTCACAGGTGACTGCGGGTTTGTGTTTCAGTGGAGCTGGGCTTGGTAGTGCATTTTAAATACTTCCATGATGCCTTGGTCAAAAGAATGAATTTTTGAGGTCATGTGTGAAGGGAGAAATTTTCATGTTACATTGTGGGATGATTCACACTTATGAGTGGCCTGGGCAGTTGTCTACTGTCACTAATGACTGTTTCTTCTTCTCTTCTCAGTTGATACCCCTTACCCAATCCTCAAATAGGGCACCTGTCATCCATGGTATTTGTTTGATCTCTAAGTGACAAGAAGGTCTTCGGGCCTCACATTCTTGAATGCTTGTGACTTTGCCAACTTATATTCACCAAGGGTTTTAGTTTCTCTCTAGCTGAGCTAGTGCAAAGCAGATCTATGATTTGTTCTTTGGAAAGTCTTCATTTGTCACCCTGATTGCGAAGCTCTTGTCAAGCATTGCCTTGAAAAAGAGTCCACACTTGTCAGCATTAAAGACGACATCATCTTTGAAGAATGGAAAAGTCTGAGCATGTTCTGATGAACTCTCCCACCACTTCTACTGCATCTTCATTGGCCTTACCACACAGGACTTTCTGGGAGATCTTGTCAGTTTAAATTTCTTGAGCCAATCTCTTGATGCTTGGAAATCTGCCACTCCAAATTCCTGTGCAATTTTTTTTGCAACTTCTTGAATCATAGGCCTGGAGATTTGGACATTGACTGCCCTCATTTGTTTGAACAAGATTGATGTGGCTTCCTTGACTTCATCAAAGGAAGTTTTTCTCCTTTTCTTCTGTAAGTCTTCACTTTCCTTACCGTATCTCCCCAAGTACTCAAGTTCATGTTTTTGGATATTGCTAACTGTGGTCTTATTGATACCAAAATATTCTGCCTTCTTACTATAGCTGCTGCTGTCCAGAAAATGTAGAAGATCAACCTTTCCCTTCAATGTCAGCTCTTTGAGTTCTTCCTTTTGGGTCATAATGTCTCTATTAACTGTAAATTTTTTCAGTAATTATAGGATGCAACTATAATTCAGACCAATCTTTCATGTTGAAAAAATCTTCTACAACATTTAATAAACAAGAGGACATTTGGCTTAATCCAACACATGGTAATAAAAAACATGAAAAAAGAATTTATACTAAAGGAAAAATAATCTGTATTCACAACTCAGGGGCAAGGCCCACACCTTCCACCTCGTGGTGTAGAGTGGACTCAATTGTTCAAGTTATAGAGGATAGATTAACATTGTGTGTCACAACCCAAATGCTCAAGATACATCTTACAGAGGTGGTCAACTTATACAGGTCAGTCTTCCACTGAGTACCTGTGTTACATGTCTGGTCTATGAAAACTAGGTCAATTTAAGAAGGTAGTTATAGCCAGGCATTGTGGCAGGCACCTATAGTCCCAGCTACATGGGAAGCTGAGGCCAGACAATTGCTTAAGCACAGGATTTGACGTTGTTGTGAGTTGTGATGCCACCGCACTCTACCAAGGGTGACATAATGAGACTCTGTCTCTGAAAAAAATAAAATAAAATAAAAAGAAAAAAGAAGGTGATCAAAGTAGGGAGGTGATTAACTGTGGAGATTCTACTGTCTATTGAATTAAGTGCATATATCTATTATACATATCATAAAATATACATAATAAATATATGGGGATACATGCATCCCCATTTAGCTACCACAAAGACTAACATCTTTACCTTCTTCTATGCTCTAAGCAGACTTAAAGGTATGTAAACTTAATAATCATAGTAACAAAAATAATGTCAACTTTTATTTGCTAAATGCATTCTCTATACTAATATTGGACTCAGTTCTTATGTGTATCTTTCAAATGTTAAGAGTATATATAATTTTTCATATTTTTACAAGTCAGAAAACTGAAACCCAGTATCACTAAGTGATGTATTATTACTAACAACAGATCAAACTGAGATTGCATTCAAGTTCAAATTCAATCCTCCTGTATTTAATTCCTGTTCACAGTGAAGGGTATAAACTCAGAGCTGAAATAAATGGATAGATGACTTAGTGCTCAAGAGTTAACATAAATGGAATTAACAGTTCCCCCCCCCCCCAAAGGAAGGTATCATCTTTTAGAGAAAGAAAGCTCCCAGCATTTCTCAAGAGGCAGAAATAATACCAGGCCTTGGGCTAGCTTTAGCCATTCTGCCTCACATCATGCCAATGCTGCCGAATATTTTGAAAAGCAACACAAGGTGAGTGTCTTCTGGGAGAAAGATACCCTGACTCCTTCCTGCGTGCTGAACTACATACCGAGACAAGGCACTACGAGAGGCGGGTATTGGTGAGGGTGCAACTTGGGGGTAGTTAGCAGAATCCTGCTGAAACAACCCATCATGTGAGACAAATCATTCAGGCTGTCAAGTCTCTGGGTTTCTGCTGCGGTAGTTGGCTTTCCTGGTTTTCTGGGAAAAGCATTGGCCTGAAACAAAACATTGGACCAGCATAGAAAGGTATAGTCAGAAACCCAAGGGAGCGTGACTAGCAAACAGGACAGTAGCTGGGTCAGCTGAGGTTAGAAAAGCAGTTCACAGAGGCCAGATTCTTTATGCAGAAGCTGCACGTGGGGGGAATTCCTGACATGGATGCACTTGAGCTGGCAGCTGCATGGCTGTGCCAGCCTCCTCACTGGCCTCCACCCTCCAAGCTGATTTTCCTCTGATCTATTTCTCACACTGACACCAAAATATTCTTTTTATACTATGAATCTCACTAAACCACTTATATGTTTAATTAATACCAGAAGTAGTGGTTCTCATGGAGGTGCACATTAGAATCCCCTGGAAGGGAATAAAAATATCAGTATCTGTCCCCCAACATCCTGCTACTACAAGACCAATAAATCAGAATCTTGGGAGCTAGGGCTAGGTCGCCAGCACTTTTAAAATACTCTCAAATAATTTCTGTGTGTAGCCCTGGTTAAGGACATGGGCCCAGGGGTGCATTTTAGACTTTGCAGAATGGGTAACAAAGTCCTCCTTAAACTGAACTCTGGCCTAGGGACATGAGCCCAAGTTTGTTTTCAGAAGGACCTGGGTAACACTTTTAAACTAGATTATTCCATCTTATGAATAATTTCTTAGAGGGAGAAAATATTTTCTTTCCTCATCTCCAATATGACAAGTTTTGACTGCACCATTTGTAGAAAAACAGAACAATTATTTCCCTCACCCTCTAGTCTTTCCCCTGTTCACCCCAGGTAGAAGATATTTTAACTGAAAACATGTTTGTTTTGCTATTTGGGATGATCGATATTATTAATAATGAGAGAATGGCCTGCTGGGTTTGTAAATGCTCCACTAAAAGATCACCAACCACAAGAAAACAGACGTCTAAACCTACTTCTCCAGAGCTTTGTAAGGAAAGCTCTGTGAACAGAGGATGCATGATACTCTAACCTGATACCTGCTCCTGGGCTTACTAAGAAACTCAGAGAAACCATTCTGGGACATAAGGTTACCACCGCTTTCCAATGAAGTACAGAATGATTATTAATGTTAATTTTCATTTAATAAAACTCATCCCAATAATTCTTTCAAGCTATGAAGAAATTGTTCAATATAGAGCTTTCTATTTCACTTCTAGGTAGGGGAACATGAGCTAAGAAAAATGTAACATAAGAGGTGTGAGATTGCCATTAAATAGCCATATCCCTTGTGCCAGGGGCATCTTTTATATAAGAAATTCTCATACATAGAAGTGTCTTTCAGCATAGGCAATATTTTCCTTAAGAATTTTAGTCATTTATAAATACTTTAGTATTTACTTAGCACTTCAACGTAACTGATTTTATTTGACTTAAAAAAAAAACTCTGTCAAGACGGGCCAATAATATTTATTCTATTTTTTTAAATTAAAAAAATATAAGAGGGAAATTGGCTCCCTTATAGCTACATATGAGTTTGCCAAGTTTAGAATCAGACCTTTGAACTCCCAGTCTAGGGCTCTTTCTAATAGTAAACATTGCTTTTTTTTTTCAATTGGCCTGGTATAGAGAAAGGCCTGAGATAACCTTGTCTTATAGCTTTCAAAATATGTTTGAAAAGGTAAGAGGTAAGCTTTAAAAAAAATTACATGGCTCTGTAAGCAAATAATTCATGTGAAAACACAAATAATCCAGTAGAAGTGAAAGAGACAGGGGCTGGGTGGGCCTGGTCACCCTAAGGCCCCATCCCACAAGTAGCATCTGCAGAAGACCTCCTTCCAGCACCAGTTGGAAATCCCAGGCTCCTTTCACAGAGCAGAAGCCAGAGGTCTCTGAAGTCAAGTGATTTGGCCAAGCTCTCCCAGTTAGAGATTTCTTGATTGACAGAGTCTCTTGATTCCTGAGCAAATGGTCTTTCCACCATGTTTGAGTATCTCCAGGATTTCATCGATGTGGATCAGCCTAGCTACTACCTCCCAGTTATCACTATGTTCCTGGTGAACAAGCCCTCTTGTCACACACTGCCTCTCTAAAGCATAATTGTGCTGAAAATCCACCATGCTCTTTAAACATTTGCCCTTTGCACATGGTTTTCTCTCTGTCTGGGAGGCTTTCCCTCTGGGTGCCCTCTTTCCTAAGCAATCCACCTTTCTGACCTCTACAGATGGGTGAATTCTTACTTTAGTCGGGACTGCATCTAGGAACCCTCGGGTGACACCACTCCCAACCTTGGCTAAGCATAAGATTAATCAACCTAACCTTGTACTTATCTCTTACCACATTGATTTAATTGCTCTTTGAGAGGCAGAGCCTTCTACCTTTTGTTCTCCAACCACTTTGAACCTATTGAGTATCACAACAAAGATTTGTCGAAAGAAGAAATGAAAAGGGAAGGAACACTATTCACTAAGTGGTTTCTTACAAAAAGCATGCATGGGAGCTGTGCGGTAAATACTCTGGGGAACTGGGTCTCCCTGGAACTTGTAGCATGTGTTAGACAACACAGCCGGAAGACAGGACAGCCATGAACCTCTGAGGCTCCTAATTCACAACTCTAAAAATTTCCACCGTCATGATAGAAAAGCCTCAGCAGATACCACCTATATTAAACAATCTAATCTTTTGTTCATAAATTTGAAATAAAAGCAGAAACAGCAAGCATTTTGGAAAAATAAAACAATAGCATTTTTAAAAAGAAGAGTAATTAATAGGACAAAACACGATGTGAAAGCAAATAAGGAAACAAAAACAAATATTTAACTTGTTACTCTTAAGGAGGTTTGAGGGAATCCTGTATAAGAAAATAAAAATCCTCTGAAAACACACACACATATACATATGTAAAAGAATGAAGAGTTTTATAGAATTGAAGTATTGAAATAAAAAAGATTTAATAGAAGCCCTGAGTATCTAAATGCCCATGGCTATAAATTAATTCACAAACTGAAATTAATTTTCACAAAGTAAAAATCTTCCACTTAGAAAGAACTAGTATGTAACAAATTGTGAAGAAATATTTATACACTGGTGTACAGTCTCAAGTTTCCCAGGGTTACAGTCTCAGGTTTCCCGGGGTTTCTTTTACTTCCTTTGCTTTCAAAGGAAGCTTACTAAAGTAGTTTTATTAGAATTATGTCTAATAAAACTATTTTTCAAATAGTACACAATGTTCTCCTAGCACTGATAAGGTAATTAACACAGTATTAGTATAAAATCCTTTTGAAGAATAATTTTACTGTACTCTTTAAGAACTGTAACATCCCCATCATATTACAGTATTTTGTTTGTTTACCTCAGGCAAGAATCACTGAGAAAATAAATACAGAGTGTTGCAGAAATAAGTCTTAGAAAGTCCTTTACTTTTTGAAGCTAACTCTAGTCCCCTGAATTATTATTTATTTATTTATTCAAATGGTTTTGATCACTGTTGCTCAAAGTATACAAAATTTTTAGACAAGAAATCTATTGTAGAACATGGAGGCTATAATTAATAACAATATATTATATATTTGGAAATTACTAAGAGAGTAGATTTTAATCATTGTTGCCACAAACCGTAAGTATGTGAGGTAATGCATATGTTAAATAGCTTAATTTAGCCATTGTATAATATATTCATATTTCAAAACATTATAAGTCCTCCATAAATATACATATTTTTTATTTGTCCATGAAAAAAATAAATGAGTAATATAGTTTTCATCATTTGTGAAAATGTTAAATAATTATCATTAATTTAATTTAGCTTCCAAGTCTGGTGTTTGTAAGATATATTTCTATTTTAAGAAGTTAAATATTTTCCCTTTTCTTTACAGTTGTTTGCTGTAGGTCACCCGAGCCCAGTGATTGCATTATTCTATCCCTAGAAATTTAATCCAAGGAAATAATCCCAAAGAAGGAAATACAGAGGTAGGAAGATGTTCTGTATAATAATTTATAACAGTGAAACTAAGAATAAGCTAAGTATCTGGAAAGAGTGGAATATTTAGGCAAAATATGGTAAGATAGTTGATAAATAGTGTTAGATTATAAAGCAGTATGGTAAGATGTCAAATATACAATGTAAATGAAGGAAACTATTCACAATTAAATGTGTACTATCATTAAGTTATATAAAAATGTAGCTTTTGAATTTAAGAATTTTGAAGAAGCACATAAGAAGTTAAAATATCTTATTTGTTTGAATCAGTGTATATCTCTATATCTCTTCTTTCTATTTATTTTAAGGAAGCTAGTAAAACAGACTTTAAAAGTGATAAAAAGCCTGTAATCCCACATACTTGGGAAGCTGAGACAGGAGAATTGCCTAAGCCCAGGAGTTGGAGGTTTCTGTGAGCTGTGACTCCACAGCATTCTACCAAGGGCAATAAAGTGAGACTCTGTCTCTAAAAAAAAAAAAAAAGTGATTAAAAAAAACCAAGAATTTTCCATCTTCTCCATCAATATCCCAACTTTATATAGGTTGATAACATTACTAATGATTAGCTAATATTAAGATGTATGAATGAGTCACACATTCCTCCAGAGCATCAAATTTGGGTTCTTGAACTTATGACCCTTCCCCCTCTTACTCATGTTATTTTGTAGAGGGTTATTCTCTTTAGGTAGCAACAGACACTTACATGTATGCATTTTACAGTTTCTGGAATTTCTACACACACAGAGTTATTTAATTCTCCTAACTATTAAGTTTAAAGTAGATAAGAGGAATAACTATTTTAAGAGGAATGGGTATTATCTTTTGTGAAAAGATAAGGAGATAGAGATCCATGAGGTCCCAGGGGGCACAGGAAGAAACCCATGTCTAGCCCTTTAGTCTACATTAGTGTCATCTCGTGGTACCATTTCACATCAGAATAATTCATTATACATTTAACTGACAGAGAATAAAAAGTTTTAAAATACAGAAAAAGTTTATTTTTTATATTTTATTTATTACTTTCTTTACACAATACAAATTTGAAGACATACTATGTAGAGGTAGCCTGCCAAATGCTAGAGATAAAGATGTGCAATGCAGCCTGACAGGATTTTCAGTCGGAGGGGAGACTCACACAAAAAATAAATAGGTATGAGCCAATGTCCGAAGCAGAGACATGAGTAGCATTCAGTCAAGGAAATGTTTAATCATTTGTGCAATGGAAGTGAAGTGAGAGTTGGGTCAAGTACTTAACAAGTATAAAGGATGAGCAGGATTTAATGAGATATAAAGTGGGGCAGAGAATGAGATTATTTTAGAAAAAAAAGTTGTTTCCCAAATTTAATAATTCTGCAGAATTTTATTAATGGGTATCACTAAAGAACCCCATTTTTAGGCATTGGTTAATTCTAAGATCGTTATCTTGATTTGCAGAAGATTTGTCCAATTATATATATATTGGCAACATACTAACCTATATAACTAACCAGTTTGTTCAAATGCTACAGGAGTTCAAGTTAAGGAAGTGTGGGGAAAAGCTTAAGTCAAGTCTAGGGAAGGAGCCAAGATCTGCAGCTTCAATCTCCATCCCAAAGCTATTTCCCATTGAAAACATCATGCTTGGAATTTGTGGATCAGTTAACCATTTACAAACCAGATACTGTGATGGATATTTTTCAGCCGTCTTTAGATTAATGGGAAAAAACAATGTCCCACTGTGTAATAACAACCTGACATCAGTCACTCTCAGAGCAGTTATTTAGACTTCGATGCCCTCAGCTCCGCCTCTTGTCTGGCACTCTCTATCCAATCCCACTATTCCCATCCCCTCTTCTTCCTCTGTAAATACTTCTGCTTGTTTGAGTTTGATGAGGATGAACATAGTGAAGGATTGAATCTCCACTCACAATTAATGGAAAAATTGCTTTCATATCCTGAATTTTAATATGCCTCACACGGTTTTAATTGATGTTGTTTTCTTTCATTCAAAGGAAATGCTCTTCAATACATACATCCATGGTCTTAATGAAATTTGAATTCTAACATCTGCTTCATCTTAATTACAGTTAATTCTGCTCAATTTGAAATTGTCAGGTCTATCAGAGTACTTCTTTCTGTCCAAACACCTTGGTGGTAGCATACATCAGTTTACCTTTCTGTGGAAACACATATGACCAGGGATCTGGAGACCTGTATGTAGAATTGTTTTTTCTTGCTCTCGGGTGAAAGTTAACTTACAATTTCCCTCTATTTTCCTGCTATGTAATTGCTAATTTTCTCATGCCATCTTTTAATTCCAATCCTCCCCTAGGCCCATCATCATTGTTAGAGTAGGCATCCAGCTTTCTGAATACATTCTAGCTGTTTTCCTGGCTTCAGTGAAGTGGAAGAGGAGAAATTCAGCAGCCCAGGTCAGTCTAGGGAAACAGGAGGATTTGGAAGATATCATTTTGCTGCTCAGCTCCCAAATCTCAGTCATTTCTTTTCCATTTCTCTGTCTTCCCACCCCCATGCACACCTGTCCACCTGCTTCATCCTCTGACTGTAAGGCGGCCTACCTTATCCCATTCAGTCTACTGAGGGGACTTGAAGGTGACTACCCTTGATTTCTACCTCACTGTCCTCATTCTCACAGGGCCGGGTTCCTGGAACCGACTTCGGATGGCCTGCTACTGTCCCTCCACCTTTAGACTAATGTGTCAGCCCAACTGCCTCTGACTGTGCCCACCATTCCTGTGTCTCCCACTGTTACTTTGGGCTGTGTTTCCCTTATAACAAGATATTGGCCCCATAGTTCTCACTGCTCAATATTTTACCCTAGCTTCTTCTAAACTGTAAACTCTGTGAAGACAGGAACCTTTGTTCATCTCTATATTCTCAGTATCCAGCGAATAGAGGTGGTTAGTAAATGTTTACTGAAGGAAAGACTACATTTTCATTTTGCATTGCTCCTAGCTCTTCATGGATATATTATAGTGAAAGAATTATAATGATAGCATATTATTCAAAATACATAGTAAGTTATGTGAGGCTATAATAGCTTTAAAATTGTTGTCCTTTATAACAACAATGACTGTGGGAACATGCCTTAGTAGAGATTCGGGTGCTCACAGTCACTCAAGGTTCAGAGCAATGGAGGCTGGACCATCTTCTTAGGCCTCCTCATGTGTCTGAGTTCATAAGGGGGAAAAGAACATAGAGAATTGTCCACTGACTTTTAAATGAGCAATCAGAAGATTTGCCAGCATTTTCTCATAGGGTGAAAGCATGTTGTCAAAGGCATTCAAACTTGAAGAGAGTGTGGAAGTGTAATCCCTCTGGAAATACTGGAGAGGACTCATCATGTTTTACACAATTAGTAACAAATTCTGATCTTAAATATTCATTTCTCAGCTGGATGGTTTTATGCACATATCTTCCCACCTAAACAAAATGAATAGATAGGAATACACATTCTTTATTACTGACCCGTCATCTCCTCTCTTCCCCTTATGCAGGTCTGTGGAGAGCATGGAGAAAAATAGGGACGTTTTTGACAGAAAATTGTGCCTAGAATAGGTGGAATGTGTGATAAGAAAGCAAACATCTTCTGAGTAGAAAATCATCCTAGGCAGATGGGATAGTGAGGGGAGAGGCCTGTGTGAGGAGGGTCCCGGGCACGTTTATGGAGCTACAAGGGATAGAAAGGGCCTGTTGGGGCCTTCTTGTTTGCTGCTAAAGGGATCTGAGCTATTATCTTAAAAGTAATGGAAAATCCTTGCATGATTTTGTGCGGAAGAGTGGAAGGAGCAGAAGAGTAAAGTCCACTTGTAAAGATTCAGTGTGGCCACTCTGAAATACGGATGTGGAGATGCAAGAGGGGGGGACAGGAAGGTGAAAGAGAAGGCCCTACAGAAGCCTCCGCAGGAGGCCCAGTGGCTCTAGCTGGGGGTGGCAGGGGGCAGACAGGACTCTTAAGTATTTTAAAGATAAATCCTAATGGTTCTGTAAGAATATGTGAGGATGGGCAGCGCCTGTGGCTCAAAGGAGTAGGATGCCAGCTCCATATAACAGAGGTAGCGGGTTCAAACCCAGCCCCGGCCAAAAGAATATGTGAGGTTGTGAAAAAAGGTGATGGCCCAGGGATGACTCTAAGCTCTGGGACCTTGTGGCAGAACACTATCACGTTGTCAGAGACACCAGTAAACGGCGAATCTGCTCAGGAGCAGACAGACTCCACAGACAAAAGAGGAAACAGTAGTCCCTGTGCGCCGGGTGGCATCTCCAGTCCCACAAAGGAATTGCTTCTTTTTTTTTTTTTATCTTTTCAGCAATAAATTTAACTTAACCACTTCTCTTTAGGGAAGATAAATCACACCAAAGCTAAGGGGGCAAACTTAGCTACACGCAGCTTTTCCAACGGTCGTCCTTGTTTTCTGATTTTCTCATGGGAATAGTAGTTTTTCAGACAAGGGTGAGCAATCTTTGAAAGGCCCAGGGGATGTTTATTAACTAGCCAGTGTGTGCACGTTGTTGATGTTCCCATGTGGTTCATGAGTTTTCATCTAACAATACTCACGCTCAGCAGTGCACTGTGCCCTCATTATTCCCTATCTGATGGCTGCAAACTACAGGCCAGCTCACATCCTCACACGACCCACATCGGAATTAGGCTTTGCTGCTCTCACAATGCATACACCACGAGCCTGTGAGTTGGGAGGGGTAGAGTCCCCCTGGACACAGGTGTGACAGCCCAGGTGGAATGTTCCCCGTGTGTGAGTTGGGGTGGGATTGTGAAGAGGTAACACTTTCAGCTTCCTGTGGGGCAGGTCAAATCCACCCAACTAGGTGGAGGTGCCCAGCAAGCAGCTCCCACGTGGCTTCACATGCAAATCTGGACTTCAGAAAAGCTTCATGGACTGTACATGTGACTGTGAAAAACTATTACAGATAGATGCTTTTATCTGTGAGACAGGATGAAATAACCAAGGGAGAGAAAATTACCAGGACAAGACTGGAGAACAGAACCTCAGAGCACTCTACTGCAAAAGTGTGCAAAAGAGGAGGGACCAAGCCAGGAGACCGAGGAGCCACAGGGAGGAGCCTGCTCCTGCTTAGGTTAGTGTGAATCACATGTAAATGTGCTCTGTGACCTGCAGAGTGCTGCTGGGCGCAGTTAGGTTACTGTTATCTTCAGTGTTTGAATTAAGATCACTTATCATCCAGGGGCCGTGTCTCTTGCCTGTAATTCCTGCACTCTTGTAGGTTACTTGAGGTCAAGAGTTCGAATCAGCCTGAGGAAGAGTAAGACATTGTCTCTACTAAAAATAGAAAAACTAGCCAGGGGTTATGGCAGGCGCCTCTTGTCCCAGCTTTGGGAAGCTGAGGAGAGAGGATCACTTGAGGTCAAGAGGCACCTCTTGATGATATGTGGGCACTCTAACCAGGGTCACAGAGTCAGACTCTGTCTTTGAAAAAAGCTCACTTGCAGCATTCCTCACTATCAAGACACACATGTGCAATCTGGTCCCGGCCTTGCACGCAGGTTCCCCCCGCCCCCTGCTGTGGTCAGACCACTCTGCACTCACTGCCTTGCCTTCCTGGAGCATATCTCTCAATACCTTTCTTTTGTTTCCTGTCTCAGAATTCTTCTTGCATTCTAAAATGTCTTCAACCTTCCCCATTCTCTTAACAAAATTTTTATTGTGCTGATTCTCTACGGCCCAACTTCTCCAATCCTCTTAGTACAACACTGAAATAAAAATCAAACCATTAGAGTATTTTTCTGCAATGCTTCAGAGCCTTCAGTAGATTATACATTGTACTGTGGTTGTTAATGCTCATGTTTTATCTCTCCTATTGGATAGTTCAATTCCTTGTAGGCAGAAACAATGTCTTAATTAATCTCTTTATTCTTTATAACACCAAATTTAATGCTCACTATGGCAAATGGGCTCAATAAATTATTGAATATAAAAAATAAATTATTAAATAGTTCAATAAATCAGTTGGTAAATAAGATAATAAATATTTATTTTTTGAGCAATGCCTCACTTCTTTTGCATAGAAAAGTTTTCACCTAATGCTTATCATAAAGTACTTGTTTTCTAACTTTAATTGATTTCGTATTATTGCCACACATGTTTAATTTTTGCTCTTATGTTTTCTAGATTGAAGGTGGAATTCTCTGGGTTGATTGTGGCCCTTGAGGGATCTTACTGACAGAGGTGAACCCACAGCTGTCACAAGTCCACGGTGTTTCTGCTGAAGATTTCTGAAGATATTATTAGCTTTCTGCCTGGTTATTATAAAGCTTTCAATAAGGCTTTGAGTGTGAATCTGGGTAGCCACGAAATTTAGAAACAAAGAGCAGGACAATATTTAAAGGAGGAGGCAGATGTTAGAAGTCAGTATCACAAGCAGCAAACTCAAAGCTGCACCAGAAACAAGAGGCTCTGGAAGCTATGCCAAAGCTTCTCAGATGCAAATGCTCTGATAGTTTGCATTTTAAAGCAGGATCCAATGACAGCCTTCCTAGAGAGCAGCTGTTCCCAAGATGAGAACTGAGACGGCTACCTGAGACCCCTGGCCAGTAAAGGCAGACACTTTTCAGTGATTGACATCCATACCGAGAAGGAACTACTTGTTAGTTCCCGGGTATTACAGATGAGAATGGTAATAAACTAGGCTTCCCTTTAACATAAGACTAAGAAACATAAGACCTATTCAATGATAGGTCATAGATTGCTGTACATTTTTAACAGCTTTTATTTTTATGTTACATAGCTCACAGTAATATATACCTTACATTCTTCAATATATTTTAGCCTTATAATGAGCAGATATGGATATGTATATTTTAAGATCTTGTAAAATTCCAATAATATCCACTACTGAACAATCTGAAAAAGGATTCTCCAGATGTGAAAGAGTAAACATCCATATTGTTTTTAAGGTCTTTTTATGGATTTTTAGTTAATCATGAATCATTTAATAATTTTCAACTTTCGTCTTTTACCTCAGGGTAAGTGCAACCAACTAAACTTCCCATAAGTTTTACACACTTCTGTAATTTTAATGCATTATATGACTACGAATCTAGTCCAAAATTTAAACGCCTACTGAAAAATCAGCACTGACCAGAACAGGTGAGTATGTGCAGTCTGTTGATTGCACTAAACCTGCAGGAGTGAATGAGCAGTGAGTCTGCCATGACTTTTCCTTCTTCCCTTCTGACTTTTCCCTCTCTCCTTCCCCCTTCCCTTCTTGGTTCTTCCTCCCTTTCCCCATTCCTTCATTCCTTCCTTCTTTGCTTCCTTCTTCCCCCCTCTTCCTTTCTAGTTTTACTTGATTTCCTTGTTATAATTCTGTATTTCTGTGACACAGAAGAAGAGTTGTAATGTTCTGGGTTAAAAAAATGTAGACAAAGTAATATTATCACTGACATCAAATGATAATCTACATTAATGTTTTTCACTAATAGCATTCTCTTCGTGAAAGAGAACAATATCTCACATACTATTTTTAAATCTACTAATATATCTTTAATTTTACTAGCCATAAAAATATATCAAAACCTTCTATCATTCAGAAAACATAATAAATATAGTAAGCAAACATTTTTCTTTACATCTCTATCTAATTACCTTAAATAGTAAAGTAATTTAAATTGCACAGGAACTTTATGTCTACCCTGTATATCTCTATGTTTTATATAGAGAGAGATAAATATTTGAAATTTGATTTAAAGCATTTACTTGTTGGAGGGTCTTCTATTTCCAGATAAGATGTAAGGGAGTGAATGGCACCTTTGCTACCCTTCTATCAACCTAAACAAATAAAAAGTCACAATGTTCTGTGTGGTTAGGGAAGTATGGTGGATGCTAAGAAAGCTTTATGAACCAAATCCCAGACAACAGCAAGCACTTAATGGATGAGCCCTAGAATAGCATCTACTATACAATGGGCCTAATGCCGAGTCTGAACATGGGCAGATAGAGGAGTAGGTCGGCCATAGATAAGACTTTTGAGGGAAAAGAACAAACAAGCCAGGCCTCGGGGACACCATGGGGTCCTGAAGGAGACCCATAGGCTAAAACAAAATAGCTGGGCTACATATTTTTCCCTCTTAAATTTTTCAAAGAAAGCTGCAGTGAAAGAGGAACTAGAAATGAACTGAAATTAAGTTGTGTGATCAGCACCTAAAATTCTGAGGCTTCTTCAGGATGAATCGGCAGATAAATAAATATCTAAAACTGTAGCACAATGTTGCTGTACTGTAAAATCAAAAATGCAGAGGCCATAGTGATGGTAGTTGGTGCCCTTAATCACAGGTGATCTTAATCTTGGTAAGTATGACTGCCATTAAGAGACCAATTTAGCCTAGAAAGATGCTGAAAGCACATTCTCTGATCTTAATCACCAGACAGAGGAAAGAGCTTACTTATCTGAAAAGAACCAAATCACACAAAAATTTCACTGGAGTATTCACTTACCTACTGTAAATGATATTCCATATATGACAGAAAATGATGAGACATCTGAAGAAGAAAAAAAAAAGGAAAAATATAGTCAATTGAAGGAGACTCACAAATCACCCAGGTAATAGAACAAACTTTAACCATTCTAACCAGGTTTTTAAAATCTGAAGGAAAATGGATATAATCAATTAAGACATGGAACTTTTCAAGAGAGAAATAGAAACTGTAAAAAAACAAAAATTACTAGCTAGACTGAGAGGAATAGACTCTTTAGAAAAATCCATAAATTTGAAGACAGGTCAAAAGAAATAAAAGATATTGTTTAAAAAAGTGTTAGTGACCTGTGAGATGGTATTAAACACTGGAGCCCACAGTGCTTGGGATCTGGAAGGAAGGGATACATAGAGCAGAGGAGGGAGGGCAAGGGAAGAAATAGTGACTTTCCAATTTGATGGAAGATACGCACAGGTATGAGAAGTTCAGCAAAGCACAAGTAGGGTGAATAAAACAATCACACGTAGTAATGTAACAGTCAGAGTGATGAAAATCAATGTTAAGTAGGAACTCTTTTTTTTTTTTTTCTTTAGAGACAGAGTCTCACTTTGTTGGCTCAGTAGAGTGCCATGGGGTCACACAGCTCACAGCAACCTCCAACTCCTGGGCTTAGGCAATTCTTTTGCCTGAGCTCCCAAGTAGCTGGCACTACAGGCACCTGCCACAATACCTGGCTATTTTTTGTTGCAGTTTGGCTGGGGCAGGGTTTGAACCCACCACCCTTGGTATATGGGGCCGGTGCCCTAGCCACTGAGCCACAGGTGCTGCCCAGGAACTCTTAAAAGTAAACAGAAAATGATACATTTCAATTAGAAAAATAATGATAGAAAATCCCAGCTGCCTTTCCATCAGAAATGACAGAAACCAGACTACAGTGAAACGTGATCGTTAAAGTGCTGAGACAGGAGGAAGAACACCTTTTAACACAGAGTTCTGTGACTGGCCAAAAAAAATCTTCAAAAACAAATTGTTAACAACAATATTTTTAGATAAATAAAAGTTTAAAAATTTGATGCCATCAAAGATGAATTGCAGAAAAAAAAAATCCTAAGAAAGTTCTTCAAGAGGAACTGATGCTACATGGAAACTTGAATCTACAGAAAATAGGGTAACTATATGGGTTAAAGAAAAGGCTTTTAATTTGTTTAAAAGAAAATTGATTATATAAAACAAACAATGACAGAGTGTCATGGGGTTACTAATATGAAAATAAATGATAGTGACAAGAATAGCGAAATATATAAGGAAGGGGGTTCTAGTATTACGTAATGTTGTAAAATATAAATTCAAGATAGCTTGAGTGATAAGTTAAAAATTCACATAGCAGTTTCTACAGTAATTGCCAAATAAAGGGGTTCAGACAAAAAGTTAATAGAAGATATAAAGTGGAAGGCTTAAGCATATTCAATTATTTAAAGACTGTAGGAAAAACAGAACAGAATCAAGATTAAAGAGGGCAAACAATATGATAAAATAGATTTCAGCACCATCTTATTAATAATCATATTAAATGGAAGTGAACCAAGTAATTCAAATATGAGATTGAAAAATGAGATTAAAAGGTATATAAATTATATGCTTTGTATAAGAAACACATTTCAAATATAAAGACATCGAGAGGTTAAGAATATAAAGATGGAAATATGTGTGCCCTACAAACCCTAATTACAAGAGAACTGGTCTGGTTATGATGATATTAGAAAATAAAGCTTAACTATGAAGAGTTTTATGAGATAGAAGTAACATTTTATACTAGTAAAATGGCCAATTCATCAGGAAGACCTGAAAATGTATGCACCTAATAAAAGAGGATTAAAATATATCAGGGAGAAGTAAATGCATGCACAGTTACGGTTGGGGAATTTGTCACTACTTTCTCAGTAACTGACAAAACACATAGACAAAAAATCAGTATGCCTATATAAAATCCAAACAAACTTATTATCCCAGTGGATATTATATATGTTTTTAAAAAACTATGACCACAATAGAATTAACTTCGAAATCAATACTGAATTTTTTTTTTAATTGAATGGTAACTATGTACATTAATGCACTTCTGGGGTACAGTGTGGGGTTTTCACATGCAATCCGAAATACTTCCATCAAACTGATCAACACAGCCTTCATGTCATTTTCTCAGTTATTGTTTTAA
>CAUYQV010040081.1:0-25017 GCA_963574575.1 Galagoides demidoff
CCCCTGGGTAGAGTGCCATGGCATCACAGCTCATAGCAACCTCCAACTCCTGGGCTCAAGCGAGTCTCCTGCCTCTGCCTCCCAAGTAGCTGGGACCACAGGCGCCCGTCACAACACCTGGCCATTTTTTGGTTGCAGCCATCATTGTTGTTTGGCAGCCCGGGCTGGGGATTTGAACCTGCCACCTTAGGTGTAAGTGGCTGGCGCCTTAGCCGATTGAGCCATAGGCGCCGCGCCTATACATTTCTTTTTGATAAAATTTGGATTATATAATTGATCGTAGTCAAAAGACCTGGAAGCAACACATAAAATGTATTATTATTTTTTTAATTTTATTTAAGATTTTTTTTCTGAGACGGAGCCTCAAGCTATCCCCCTGGGTAGAGTGCCATGGCATCACAGCTCACACCAACCTCCAACTCCTGGGCTCAAGTGAGTCTCCTGCCTCCGCCTCCCAAGTAGCTGGGACCACAGGCACCCGCCATAATGCCCGGCCATTTTTTGGTTGCAGCCATCATTGTTGTTTTGGCGGGCCCGGGCTGGGGATTCGATCCCGCCACCTTAGGTGTATGTGGCTGGCACCTTAGCCGCCTGAGCCACAGGCACCAAGCCTATTTAAGAAGATATTAAAACATCATGTTTGTTTATTTTAAAATATATACATTTCTTATTTGTCATTCATATCAATAATGCTGGTTGAAGTAAATAATTAACCTAATATCTTTTTTTGGGGGTAGAGACAGAGTCTCACTTTATCACCCTTGGTAGAGTGCCGTGGTGTCACATAGCTCATAGCAACCTCCAACTCCTGGGCTTAGACGATTCTCTTGCCTCAGCCTCCCAAGTAGGAGACTATAGGCGCCCACCATAACGCCTGGCTATTTTTTTGTTGCAATTTGGCTGGGGCCGGGTTGGAACCCACCACCTTGGTATATGGGGCTGGCACCCTACTCATTGAGCCGGGAGTCGCCCTTAACCTAATATCTTCAAACTTCAGAGGTTCAAATGTATTTTCAAGATGTAAAAATTAAAATGCAAAAAACAGCCCCAGTTCAAGCAGTTTTGAGGGTTAACTTTTTTCTATCTTTTTTTTTTTTTTTTGAGACAGAGTCTTACTCTGTTGCCTGGGTAGAGTGCCATGGTGTTAGGCCTAAGCTAAAGTAGAAAAATACCAGTTAACTCCTGACAAATTTCTGGGCTGTAAGCCCTCAACAAAATAGATTAAGTATGGTTCACTCCCAAGATAGATGGGAAAGTACTCACTAACTTACTTGACTAACTTGACTAACTCCCTAAGAAATGAACCAACTATCCCTGGACTAACCTTTAAACAATATCAGGTGGAAAGAATACTGAGACAAAGATGTCTTTGTCTTTCTGTGTCTGGCTTATTTCACTTAGGATAATGTCCTTCAGATTCACCATGTTGTCACAAATGACAGGACTGTTTTCTTTTGTTTTTGAGACAGGGTCTTGTTCCGTGACCCAGGCTGGAAGCCAATGGTGTGATCATAGCTCACTACTGTCTTAAACTCCTGGTGCTCAAGGGATCCTCCTCCCTCATCCTCTTGCAGCACCTGGATTATAGTCATGAGCTACCATGCTTGACCATAAATTGCTTCTTAATCACTATTAATAAAACCGGTGATCTAATGTCCTCAGTGTCCTTTCTGACCAGTAATGAGTGATTATTTTCATGACTATGACTTAAAGTAAATAGTTAAGTTTCTGGTGTGAAAACCCTGGTGGTAAGACAAAAAAACAAGCTGTGGAGTTTAAAGAGACCTAGACGCTTCCCAGACTTTTCACTCTGGTTCTATCACATACTGACAGTGCAAATCTGAGCAAGGAGCCCTAATTTCTTAACTTACATACTAGGAATGCAAAATGCCGGGAATTGTGTCTTCTTCTAATCACTTTCACACACATTGCTCTGCTTAATCTTTCTAACCCTTAATATTATCCATAGCCTACACAAGGCAATAGGATCAAAGCACTCAATAAACAGAACAATTTTCTGACCTAATAGAGTCCATGTCTAATGAATGGATGCAAGCAAAGTTCTAGGAACTGAAATATTATCCATGGAAGAAATTCTTATGATCTAGGCCTAGAAGAAGACTGAAGACAACAAACTAACAACTATAACACTCTGAACAAAAAAAAAAAGATAAATATTACAACTTAGATCAGTATAGCAAATTATATTAACAAGGCTTTCAACTCAGTCTACTTAGGGTAGAAGCAGAGATGCTTCTCTATATAAATAAAGCTGGAGATGTCTTAGAGGTTTGTTAATTAAGTAAAATAAGCCAGACACAGAAAGATAACACTGTATGATCTCACTTACATGAAGAATCTAAAACAGGTAACCCGGTGGCACCCATAGCACCCATAGTGGATAGGGCGCCAACCACATACACCAAGGCTGGGGGGTTCAAACCCAGTCTGGGCCAGCTAAATTAACAATGACAATAGCAACAAAATAAACAGCCTGGTGTTATGGTGGGTACCTGTAGTCCCAGCTATTGTGAGGCTGAGGCAAGAGAATCGTTTAAGCCCAAGAGTTTGAGGTTGCTGTGAGCTGTGACACCATGGCATGCTACCCAGGGCAACAACTTGAGACTCTGTCTCAAACAAACAAACAAATATACATATATATATATTTTTTCCTATGTTCTAAACATAGAAATAAATGGATTCCCAATCTCTATAAACTTAGAAAATCTAAACTAAGATTAAACAAAAAATCTAGTGAAAATATTTCAATGCAGCCAAGAGAAAGTTTATAAATCTAGAGGAAAGTCTCAGTTTATAAAGTTTTTAGCAGAATTAAAACAGTTCTAGCTACCTGGAAAGATATGATTTACCCGTTGAACTTGACCAACTACTACGACTGCTTTGCTCCAGATGACTTTATGCTCTACCCAGGGCACTCATCTAATTAGGAGCCTATTTTCTCACTCTTTGAAAAATGTTTCCTCTACTCAACCACGTCACTTAACGGGCTTTCAAGTCAGCCCTTCCTTGTAAATTTTACCCCTTTTACATTCTTAGTTTCATGTTTTCTAAATACAACAAAGGATATGGATCCCTACTAACTCTGGGCTATTTCCTCTCAGTGAGGCCAACTTGCTACAAATGCATTATTCTTATGTGTGGAGTTTTCTACTTGTGTCACAGAGAAAAATACTAGTAAGATGAACCATGAGGAAGCCATTATAAAAGTCTTTGTTAGTGACTGGTAATGGCTAAACTTGAAGCCAGGAAAATTCAACAGAAATTTGATTATCCAGCTGAAAACACTTTGTTCAGTTTTATCTGACCTCCAAATATCTTTCTCTGATTTCCTGAAGGGTTTTATTTATTAATCACAAAACATTCCTATACATTTTCCATCACTGTAGCCAACACTTTCCTTTTTCTTTCTTTCTTTTTTCCATAGACAAAGTCTCACTCTGTTGCCAGGAGTAGAGTGCCATGGCCTTAGCCTAGCTCAGTCTCAAACTCCTGGGCTCAAGCAATCCTCCTGCCTCAGCCTCCTGAGTGATCAAGCTAATTTTCTATTTTTGGCAGAGACAGGGTCTCGCTCTACTCAAACTGATCTCAAAACTCCTGGCCTCAAGCAATACTCCTGCCTCAGCTTCCCAGAGTGCTACAATTCCAGGCATGAGCCACCATGCCTGGTACATTACTTCCTTCTGTTATTCCTAGCAGTTGATATATGACTTTCACTACACAAAGAACACAGTCACTGCACGAGTCAAGAATGTCACTTTTTTACCTTACACTGAAGAAACTACATAGAATACGTACAGCCATTCCCCTGTTTCATAAAGAATATAGAATACATACTTTACTATATTGTAGACCCTCCTGGCAAAGAAGAACATAGTTTTTATTTTTATTTATTTATTTAGAGACAAAGTCTCACTTTGTAACCTTCCGTAGAATGCCATGGCACCACAGCTCACAGCAACCTCCAACTCTTGGGCTTAAGCGATGATTCTCTTGCATTAGCCTCCCAAGTAGCTAGCTAAGACTACAAGTGCCTACCACAATGCCTGGCTATTTTTAGAGATGGGTTCTTGCTCTTGCTCAGGCTGGTCTTGAACTCCTGAGCTCAGGTGATCCATCTGCCTCAGCCTCTCAGAGGGCTAGGATTACAGGCGTGAGCCACGGTACCGGGCCAGAACATAGTTTTTAAAACAGACAATCTCTTACTCTCTTCTAGTCAGTTTTCTCAATAAAGCCTAAGATTTTATATTTTTCCAAATAAAACCATCATTGATTAAAAAATGTGGTAACCTCTTTTTGAAATGTCCTTAATATAAAAATTGGTCCATAAATTTTAAACAACCTCTAAGAATGCTTGTAAAATAAATACAGTAAAATATTTACATAAGTCTAACATGAAGGTATAAAAAGAATATTTAAATAGGAGGACAGAAATCTTCTGTTCTAATCCCGATGTTACTGACAGATAAGGAACAGAAGGCCGGTCGCCGGAACTCCCTGCAGCAACTCCCTACATGTTTAAATAATGTAATGTGACGTTCCAACAGGCACCTCTGCAACCTAAATTCCGAGATGCTACGAGGGATTCAAGATAAAGCCCATTTTCTACCAGCTCTACTACTAAAATGACGGGAAGAAATTACCTGAATTCTTTTATATTTACTAAGTAGTAAAAGCGCAATAACAAATTCAAGTCTATGGCCATAAGGTTGAGGAAGGCAAATTTACCTGATGAACGACACACAGTTCAATGGGGAACCAAAAATATTTTCATACCTGTGAAAAGGTGGACAATACAAACCTGCCTAAAGAGTTCGATGAAATAACATGAACTTTCCGTGCTTTAAAAATACTGCCTTAAAAGTTACCTTCTGGAGCTTTCAGAACCACAGGCTATACAAAGAGTTAATCAGCTAGCATATTGTTTTCGCAAAGATTTTTCTAAAAAGGATTTAGAGACTTTTATAGCCAGAAACAATTAGGGAATACTTGTTTCACTATTTCTTTTAAACCAGAAGACGACTATGTATTTAAAATAAAATTGCAATATGAAAGTCTGCTAAAAGCACTTTTTTTGTTGTTTGTGCATTTTGTTTGTCACCCAGTGTCACACTAACAACTCTGCATCTCATTCCAAAGCACATTATACTGCGAGATAAAATGAAAAAGACCATTTTTTGTTTCCCCAAGGGGAAAGTACTTCTGTTAAAAGCATCTTTTTATGAGACTACTCTTTCTGAATTACCAATAATGCAAACCAAAGAATTAGATACTGTACTCTAAAATTTAATATTTGTTCAATTCTTATTCATAGCCTATAGACATCCCATGTGTATGAGGGAAAAGTATGCTAAATGCTGAAATGTACTTAAGAAGCTCAAAGATTGAACATTTCTGTCCTTCAATCAGTAGGCTGTCAGGTCATGAGTACTCATTCTGCAATAAAAGTTGCCTTTCCTATTATTAAACTAAGCTCAGTTAAAAAGAAAGAGATCGGTCCACAAAGAAAATGGCCATACTCTTTGTTTTCATGAACCCGATTACATATAACTTTATCTGTATTAAGGCTGGACAAACTAATTTCAAACCCTACATGTACTATCAAGAACTTAATTAATTGTTTAAAGCTACACTCCAAGTTTGAATATCAAGATCAGAGATGAATCAAGGAACAAAATTAAGATGAAATAGATCCATGTTTTGTTTTTTTAAATGCTTACATACTACTTTACTGTGATTTAAAATGACTCCATTTTCTTATCATATCTAATGCTCAGGAGTAAGTGTGCTTTCCCCAAGAATTCAGATACGTGCTCAAACTGTTACAGTAAGTCTCTGAACCACTACAAATTGATAGAAGGCAAAATCTAACCTTGAATGTTTTTATTCTTCTGATGCTCAACTAGCAATGGCCAAAAATAGTGAATTCTGACAGGAAGCCCTTCTTCCTTCATAGTCTTCATTAGAACGTTTGCCAAATCTGAAAGAGGTATCATGAAATATCACAAAGCTATCTTGGTAAAAGTCCCTTATATTGGTTTGAACCGTAACAATACAGTACCAGCTTTATTGGCCTGCAGAGCACAAAGGAGGGTGAACTGCAAAGGAGATGAGTGCATCTGGGCTTCCTTTAACTTCTTACAGTACTGTATCAGCTTCTCCATAGGCTATGAGGAAAAAGTCACCACATCAGCTAGAGTTACAAATACCACCACCACCACCCCCAATCTGACCTGCTGCAAATATTCTACCAGTTTGGGGATGAAAAATTTTTATTTTTTATTGATTTATTTATTTTAAAGACAGAGTCTCACTTTGTCACCCTCGGTAGAGTGACGAGGCATCACAGCTCACGGCAACCTCCAACTCCTGGGCTTAGGCTATTCTCTTGCCTCGGCCTCTCAAGTAGCTGGGACTACAGGCTCCCACCATAATGCCTGGCTATTTTTTGTTATAGTTTGGCTGGGGCTGGGTTTGAACCTGCCACCCCTGGTACATGGGCCAGCACCCTACCCACTGAGCAAGAGGAACCACCTAGGGATAAAAAATTTAAATCTCTCATCTTCTTCCCATCGAAAAATCTTACAACACAAAACAAAGGTTTTGTTGTTGTTGTTGTTATTCTGAGACAGAGTCTCACTATGTTGCCCTCAGTAGAGTGCTGTAACATCACAGCTCACAGCAAACTCAAACTCTTGGGCTTAAGTGATTCTCTTGCCTCAGCCTCCCAAGTAGTTGGGAATACAGGTGCCTCCCACAACGCCCAGCTATTTTCTTGTTGCAGTTGTCACTATTGTTTAGCTGGCCTGGGCCAGGCTCGAACCGGCCAGCCTTGGTGTGTGTGGCTGGTGCCATAACCACTGTACTACGGGCACTGATCCAACAAGGTATTTAAAATGTTTACAATTATTCTAATCTCATAAATTTTCTTATATTTTAAAGAATCTATTTCGTTGCCAATTACTGTCTACAAAGTAAACAAAGGACAGAATACCACGTTCATAGTCACACAGTGTCGTAAAAAGAAACCGCCAAAGTCACTCAAACCATCTTCCCTGGATATAGGACATGCGAGTAAAATTTGCAAGGCTGTATCTTCCAACTTTTCAGTAACTAAAAGCAAAATGAGATTCATTGCATCTGGGAAGAAAACAAAGACATCTTTCATTATGGAACTGGACAGTATTTTCACAGTGCAACCAATACTAAAGACAAGATAGAAATCGCAAAAACCAAAAGAATATATCTGCCTACATCACAATAGAACACTTTCAAATCTAAATATCCCTATGTATTCATTAACTCGTATTTTTTAGTTTATTGAGCTTGACTTTAAGAGTCTATGTTCACCTACCACAATCCTCTACTGTTAGAGTATGCCCTTTCCATCATATAATAGCAATTCAATTTTGAAAAAATCATATAAATAAATTTTTAAAAAAATACCTGGAATATATCTTCTTTCATACGTAATTTTTTCCAAAATTTCTGAGGCATGTTGAGGATACCCAGCTTTACTGAAGCTAAAGATAATTTGTAATAAATCACGGTCCATAAGGTAAAGCTCGGACTCCTCCACCTTCTTGAGTGTCTATAAGATGGTTTCAGAAATTAGAATAAATTACAAATCAGTGCTTTTTATTTACATGTTAAAGCTAAACAAGTTCGAAATATCAAGATTCACAAATTAAGAAAAATACCACCTAAAGACGTAGGACTTCTTTTATAAAACAGGAAATATTCTACTTTAACCATAACTGTTATTTATCAGCATCAAGACAGCAAATTATCACAAGAATTCCCCTTAAACACTACTCTCTACAAGTAGATATCTTTAAAACTAGGTATAAGCTATACTTTTCTGCTTCATGCAAAACATGAATTTATAAAAACATAAATAAACATAAATCTTACAGTATGCTTCTTTACATGACCCAAGTCATACCTGCTTGACATGGTCAATGTCGCCCTTCTCAGCATATGCATGCAGTAATGACAGGTATGTGTCTGGACCAGGCTCAATTCCAGTCTCTCTCATCACTGTGAGAATATTCTGTGCATTCTCCATATCTCTGTAAGTTAATTCAAAGGAAATAAATTACTATACTATTGGGGAATGTAATATTCATTAGTTAAACTAAATTATGTTACCTATGAGCAGTAAAATAAAAAATGTTAAGTACCATTTAGAATTATGTTGTCGGAAAAGGACAAATACATATTAAACTGGTTATGTTTCTGAAATAATAAAAGATCATAAACATCTGATATTCCTAAAAACCAAATTATATTAAAAATTACACAGCTATTAAATAATGTATCGTCTGACATTAAATATGTTAAATTAAATAAGTTATGACTCAGATTTACCTTTTAAAGAATAACATTAAGTAAATTATTTTTCAAAAAAAAAGCATTTTCCACAGCAGTTAATAAATTACGAATTGGGCTACTTCAGATCAAGTACAATTTTTTAAATGAAATATTTTCAAATAAATGTTTCATAAAACAAATTTAAGAGCAAGTTATAAAAATAGTAATATGTTCTACCTCATCTACTCCATTTTTTAAAGGGTAGGTAAACATATTTTAGAAATTTTCTACAATAATTTTTCCTAACTCAAACCTTGTGTAAGAACCAAAACCTTAGGTTAAACATTACCCAGCTCTTGCATGGCCTGTAACAAGGGCACTGAACACCGTCTCTGTGATCGGAAGATCCTTAGTTTTCATAAATCCAAGAATCTTGCTACAATAAAAGAGAAATGAAGATATTCCTTAGAAATGTTCACCAAAAATACTTTTTATAACATGTATTGAATAAAGCTTTGTTTTCAAAAAGACACACTTATATTTTCAGATTGAGAATTTATCCCCATCCCACAAAATCCCACTCCCTGAAGTACCAGTAATATTGAAGTGCTCTTTTTAAAAATATAAGGTAATTTTAAATAACCTCATTGTCCTACACCACTAATTAACCTTTTTAAAGCATAAAGATTGTGATTAATTTAGTTGTTCATTTTATTACTTGTATCCCAATCTTTAAACCAAAAGTATGAAATTTTATACAAGCAGAGAAATGTTGCCACTGATTTTACATGAATCAATGGGATGAAGGAAATATTCCCAGTTTTGTTGTTTGTTTTTGTTTAGCAGGCCTGGGCCTGGGTACTAACCATTGAGCTATGGATGCCCAGCCAATATTTCCAGTTTTTTTTTTTTTTTTAGGTTAATGAAGTGTACCTTTATTTCAGGGAGTTATCCCCAATTTTTATAAATGAACAGTATAAATGGCTAACATTTTCCTTAAGAAATATCTTTTAAAAGGTAAAGCCAGCTTTATACATCAACAATTTTTTCTTTTTCAGAGACAGAGTCTTGTTTTATTGCCCTTGCTAGAGTTGCTGTGGCGCCATAGCTCACAGCAACCTCAAATGCTTGAGCTCAAGTGACTCTCTTGCCTCAGCCTCCCAAGTGGCTGGGACTACAGGCGCCCACCACAACACCATGGGTTACTTTTTTTTTTAAGAGATGAGGTTTCACTCTGGCTCAGGGTGGTCTTGAACCTGTGAGGTCAGGCAATCTACCGACCTCAGCCTCCCAAGTGCTAGGGTTACAGGTATGAGCCACCATGCTTGGCCTACATCAACAATTTTAAACCCCAACAATTTATTTTTTTTTTGTTGTTGAGACAGTTTCACTTTGTCACCCTCAGTAGAGTGCCATGGCATCACAGCTCACAACAACCTCTAACTCTTGAGCTCAAGCGATTCTCTTCCCTCAGCCTCCCAAGTAGCTGGAACCATAGTCACCCACCACAACACCCAGCTATTTTTAGTTGCAGTTGTCACTGTTGTTTTTTTTAGCTGGCTGGCCCAGGTTCAAACCCACCAGCCTTGGTGCATGTGGCCCGCACCGTAAATACTATGCTATAGGTGCTGAGCCTATACCCCAATATATAGCTCAACTTTATGCCTCTGCTCCAATAAATCAAATTTTTAATTATAATATCAATTTTTACTTATCTTTTCCCTCTTGTAGAATATTTAATCTAAGTCATGTTATAAAGTTTGCTAGATTAAAATACAACTGAAACATTTCCTTTATTAAGAAGAAACTTAATAGAGTCTAGATTTCCGAAATATATAAATTTGTTTGCTTACACATACATTAATACAGATTCATACCTGGCACCTTCAATATCTCCTCCATTACAATAAGCAGCAATCAACCTCTGGTATGTCACCTGTCAATAAAATGGGCCAGTTAGTATTTTTTTTTACTTTTTTTTTTGGGTTCAAAACAAAATATGCTGGATATAACCAATAAGTTCACAATAGCCAAATACCCACTCGATTTGGTAGAATGTTTGCTTCCTCCATTTTTGCCAGGAAATCAGTAGGTGAGAATTTATGTTCGTTTTGAAGGTAGACTTTTAGTAAAGCATTGTAGTGACTCACATCATACACTGTACCTATAAATGAAATTTAAATCAAGTTTTTAGGAAAGTATTTAAAACCATATCCTTTATCACAACTGATATCACATGTACCTAAATTTAAGAAACAAAAAGTAGGGAGACACCTGTGGCTCAGTGAGTAGGGCGCTGGCCCCATATACCGAGGGTGGAGGGTTCAAACCGGCCCCGGCCAAACTGCAACAAAAAAGAGCCTGGCATTGTAGGGGTGCCTGTAGTCCCAGCTGCTCGGGAGGCTGAGGCAAGAGAATCACTTAAGCCTAAGAGTTGGAGGTTGCTGTGAGCTGTGATGCCACTGCACTCTACCCAGGGCAACAGCTTGAGACTCTGTCTCAAAAAAATAAAAAAAAATAAAAAAAAAAAACGGAAACAAATAATAGACATCCCGTCAGAACAGAACAAGCTAAGCATATGAGACATTAATCACTGAATGACTGTAAAGTTACAACTGTAAATGCCTATTCAGATACCAAAAGGTCTTATGAAGCATAATATCCTCTTCCTATTAGAAAATGCTGACAATACACTTAACATTTAAAAGTGACTGAAAGATTTTCCTATATAAAGCAGTCCTCGCCATGTTACAGACGCATTCTAATGGATGAACTGTGACTGCAGATCTTTTAGGCTTTTAAGTAGAACCATGTTGGCAATTTTGCTTATTTACTTATCAGGACACTCAAAGCCTTTGTCTGAGGACCAGTTTGATTTTTGGTTGCTCTACATCATTTCTGGTGTGCTTTCATTAACTCTACTGCCCTTTGTTTTCTGTGTCCATATTGCCTAGAGCCTCATAAATTAAAGTTACCACTTGGCCTTAATCTACCTACCCAATCACGGTATCATAGTCATCTTATTAATTTAGTGGTAATATGTTTCAGTAAATTTGCAGAACTTAATTTTGTATCTTTAATCAACTGCCTGTGGCCACTCAGGCCTATGGTCAGTATCTGGTGTTAGATTATAAGATTCCAGGTGGCAGGGTGGCGCCAATGGGTAGGGCGCCAGCCACAGGCCACGTACACCAAGGCTAGTAGGTTCAAACCCCACCCAGGCCAGCTAAACAACAATGACAACTGCAACAAAAAAATAGCCAGGTGTTGTGGTGGGCACCTGTAGTCCCTATTTCTTGGGAGATCAAGGAAAGAGAATCTTTTAAGCTCAAGAGTTTGAGGTTGCTGTGAGCTCTAATACCACGACACTCTACTGAAGGCGACATAGTGAGACTCTGTCTCAAAAAAAAAAAAAAAAAAAGATTCTGGGTGGCAGAAATCTGTTCTATTAACACTTGTTTGGCTAGGCATGGTGGCTGATGCATATAGTCCTAGAACTTTTAAGAGGTTAAGGTGGGAGAATTCCTTGAGGGCAGAGAGTTCAAGCCCAACCTGAAACTGAATGAGGCCCTGTCTCTACAAGCAAGTGGAAAAAAATTAGTCAGTCATGGTGTGTGCTTATGGGCCCAGCTACTTGGTAGGCTGAGGTAAGAGGATCCCTTAAGCCCAAGAGTCTGAGGTTGCTGTGAGATGCCACAGCACTCTACCTAGGGTGATAGAGTAATACTCTGTCTCAAAAAAAAAAAAAAAAAAAAAAACACTGAAAAATTTATGAGAAGCATCCAAATATGAATAAGATGTGATCATCAACCTCCAAGAGTAGACTATCTAACAAAAAGACAAACACAACTCTAATACAAGGCAAGTGATGGTAAACAGCACAGAACAGGGAAAAGACACTAATTTGAATTAGAGGTAAAACTCTAGAATGAAGGGCTTAAACCAGGGCTTAAAAAATGGATTTAATGAAAGAGTTAGAGGTTGGGCATGGTGGCTCAGCCCATAATTCTAGGACTTTGGGAGGCTGAGGCAGGAGGACTGCTTGAAGCCAGAAGTTTGTGACCAGTCTTAGCAAAAGCTACCAGCCTGGGTAAGAACAAGATCTCACCTCTACAATAAAAAGAAAAATGGCTGGGTGCGGTGGCTCACATCTGTAATCCTAACACTCTGGGAGGCCGAGGCAGGTGGACTGCCTGAGCTCAGGAGTTCAGAGACCAGCCTGAGCAAGAAAAACTAGTCGGGCATTGTGGTGGGTGCCTGTACCCCCAGCTACTTGGGAGGCTAAGGCAAGACCATTAGAGCTCAACCAAGGAGCTTGAGGTTGCTGAGAGCAATGACACCATCGAATCCTACCCAGGGCAACAGAGTGAAACTCTGTCTCAAAAAAGAAAAGAAAAATTAGCTGGGTGTGGTGGCATGTACCTATAGTCCCAGCTACTCAGAAAGCTGAGGCAGAAGAATCACTTAAGCCCAACAGCCCAGGAGTTTAAGGATACAGGGAGCCAAGATTATATATACTACTCCACTCTAGAGAAGAAAGGAGAGAAGGGAGGGCAGAGGAGGAACAAAGAAGGGGAAGGAAGAAGGGAGAGAAGACAAGAGAAGAAAAAGGAAAGGAAAAAGATCCCTCACTCATCAGTCACTGAAGAATCATACTGGCAATCCAATAGGCCTCTGAAATATCAATTCAACAAGTGCCATTATACACAAAGTATCATGCCTGCTCCTGGCAAAGAGGAAAATAAGTTATGGATTCCACCCTCAGGAAGGACACAGTTATGTTATTATTACTGTGATTTTTGTATTTTATAATGCAATCTTTAAAAAAAAATTTCTCCTGGTTCAGCATGTGTTTAATAACATGACTTATAGACAGAGAAATTTCTAATATTCATAGTCAATATTTTCTCTTCATTTTTCTGCTTTTATACTATTTTTTTCTTTTTTACAGTTTTTGGCTGGGGCTGGGTTTGAACCCTCCACCTCTGGTATATGGGGCCAACACCTTACTCCTTTGAGCCACAGGCGCTGCTTTTTTTTTTTTTTTTTTGAGACAGAGCCTCAAGCTGTCCCCCTGGGTAGAGTGCCACGGCATCACATCTCACAGCAACTTCCAACTCCTGGGCTCAAGCTATTTTCTTGCCTCAGCCTTCTAAGTAGCTAAGACTACAGGCACTCGCCACAACACCCGGCTATTTTTGTTGCAGTTGTCATTGTTGTTTGGCAGGCCACAGCTGGATTTGAACCCTCCAGCTGAGGTGTATGTGGCTGGCGCCTTAGCCACTTGAGCTACAGGTGCTGAGCCTGCTTTTATACTTTTGGAATCCAACATTTATGTTTATTTTTTTAACTTAAAAAAAAAAAAAGAACTTGTCATAAAAATGAATTCTATGTAAATTCAAAACTGTGAGGTAGAAATCTTATTATTTCATACAGGTCCTATAATTTTTTTTTTTTTGGTAGAGACAGAGTCTTACTTTGTCGCCCTTGGTAGAGTGCTGTGGTATCATAGCTTACAGCAACCTCTAGCTTTTGGGTTTAGGCGATTCTCTTGCCTCAACCTTCTGAGTAGCTGGGACTATAGACACCTGCCACAATGCCTGGCTATTTTTTTGTTGCAATTTGGCTGGGGCCAGTTTTAAACCCGCCACCCTCGGTATATAGGGTCAGTGCCCTTCTCACTGAGCCATAGGAAATGCCCCCTTTTTTCGAGACAGAGTCTCTGGCTATAGAGTGCCATGGTGTCATCATAGCTCACAACAACCTCCAATTCTTGAAACAGAGCCTCAAGCTGTCCCTCTGGGGTAGAGTGTCATGGCATCACAGCTCACGGCAACCTCCAACTCCTGGGCTCAAGCAAGTCTCCTGCCTCGTCTCCCAAGTAGCTGGGATCACAGGTGCCCGCCGCAACGCCTGGCTATTTTTTTTGGTTGCAGCCATCACTGTTGTTTGGCGGGCCGGGCTGGATTCAAACCTACCACCTTAAGTGGCTGGCGCCTTAGCCACTTGAACCACAGGTGCCAAGCCAACAACCTCCAATTCTAGGGCTCAAGTGATCAATCCTCTTGCCTCAGTTTTTTTCTATTTTTAGTAGAGATGGGGCTGTCTCTTGCTGGTCTCAAACCCATGAGCTCAAGCAATCCATGCATCTCAGCCTCCTAGAGTGCTAGGATTATAGATATAAGCCACTGCACTCAGCCAGGTTCCACAAATTTTTTGAAGGATAGTCCAAAATATTTTAGATATTTTTAGCCATGTACTTAACTGGATCGTTTCTCTATTTCTTATCTTTCTTAAGAAAGCATCTCACTCTATCACCTGGGCTAGAGTGCAGTGGCATCATCACAGTTCACAGCAACCTCAAACTCCTGGATTCAAGCAATCCTCCTGCCTTAGCCTCTCAAGTAGCAGGAACTATAGGCATGAGACACTGTCCCTGAAAATTGGATCCTTTTATCCATTTTATTTTGTGACTAGAAAAGTATGGATTCTCAAACATTTACTATGTCCAGCTAGGCTCGGTGCCTGTAGCTCAAGCGGCTAAGGCCCCAGCCACATACACCAGAGCTGATGGGTTCGAATCCAGCCCAGGCCTGCTGAACAAGGACAACTACAACCAAAAAAACAGCCAAGCGTTGTGGCGGGTGCCTGTAGTCCCAGTACTTGGGAGGCTGAGGCAAGAGAATCACTTGAGCCCAGGAGTTGGAGGTTGCTGTGAGCTGTAATGCCACAGCATTCTACCCAGGGCAACAGCTTGAGGCTCTGTCTCAAAAAATAAACAAATAAATAAATAATATGTCCAGCTAATTATTATAAGCTGATTTTTTGGAATTTTACAGATAAACAATCACATTGCCTACAAAATAACAATTTCTAGTAGTTTCACATTCTCCAAAATATAAATAAAAATTGAGGTACAGAGCAGTGTGCATAGTATGCTACCATACTAGAAAAAAAGTGTTTATGTGCGTGCATGTGTATCCAATAGTAAAATATTTCTGGAAGGATAATAAACACTTAATTCATATTTTAGAGAATAACACCCATCAATCTATGAAGAGTTCCTTCATTTTTTTTAACAGTTGCACAGTATTCTACTTTATGAGTACTCCATAAATTCCTTATCTAATCTCCTACTAAAAGACATTTCAATTGGTTCTAATTTCTTAATTTTTCTTTTTTTTTTTTTTTTTTGAGACAGACTCTCAAGCTATCGCCCCAAGTAGAGTGCTGTGGCATCACAGCACACAGCAACCTCTAACTCTTGGGCTGAAGTGATCCTCTTGCCCTAGTTTTTTTTCTATTTTTAGTAGAGACAGGTTCTTGCTTTTGCTTGCCTTGAATTTGTGAGCTCAAGCAATCCTTGGCCTGCCAGGGTGCTAGGATTACAGGTGTGAGTCACCTCCCCCAACCTAATTTCTTACTACTATAAACAGTTACAATGAAGAATATTCTTTTACATATGTGAATAGACCTGTATCTATATTCTAACAAATGGAACTGCTTAGTCAAATGGCACATGTACTTATAACTTTGACAGATCAAATATTTTTCTATTTTTTTTGCTCGGCGCCTGTGGCTCAAGCGGCTAAGGCACCAGCCACGTACACCTAAGGTGGCAGGTTCAAATCCAGCCCGGACCCGCCAAACAACAATAATGGCAGCAACCAAAAAAATAGCTGGGCGTTGTGGCAGGCGCCTGTGCTCCTAGCTACTTGGGAGGCGGAGGCAGGAGACTCGCTTGAGCCCAGGAGTTGGAGGTTGCTGTGAGCAGTGAAACTATAGCACTCTACCCAGGGGGACAGCTTGAGGCTCTGTCTCAAAAAAAAAAAATTTTTTTTTTAATTTTTTTGTTCTTTTTAACTTACCACATTTGTAAGAAACACTGGTTATGAAAAATTATTTCATTCTTAATGCCCCTAGGTGTCACTATAACTCACCAAATAAGTCATATTATAAAAAACTTATGAATCAAGTAGTCCTTCTAAAAATTTACTTTTATGTAAATCATTTATATAAACACTTTCTTACAGAAAAAAAATCTATATCTTTTATATACATCACATATTAAAATAATCATACCCAATTTCTGAAGTTTGTCCCATATTCTATGAGCAAATTCTGTTCTCTCTGTGAGTGTTAGTTCAGGCAGGAGAGAACCACAGCTGCGTAGCAAAAGCAAGGCTTGATTACCACCTGGGTTACCTATGGGAAAAAAGTTAATGAAGAATATTTAACACACTACCAATATTATATAGATAACAATATTTAAACTAATATCTAGAAATAGTCAAAATTCTTCTGGATCACTAAGCATAATATTAACAGTATCCATACATAAGAAAAAGGCTAGTCTAATGCATAAGTACTAAAAGTTACAAGTTAAATTTTTTATATTAGTCTGCTTGCTTAAGTTGACTTGCTTATTAACGGATCTCTATTAGGTAACGAAATCTATGTAATCTATAAGATTCTACTGAACGCAAAAATACAATGAACCTAATTTATAACCAATGTTTGCTGCAATTCAAAGTCTAAGCTTCCCAGTATCTTATGAAAATAGAATAAAACAATATAAGTATCAAGTTTAGGTTTATAATCAGTCACAAAATAGCATAAGCTTCCTTTTTCCTGTGTCCATACTTTTTATTAACATGACTTTCAAACAAAATAAAAGTAAATCACTTATTATATAATTCTATTTATATAAACTATATATTATAGAACAGACAACAAATCTACAGGGACAAAAAATTACTCTAGTAGTTGCCTGGGGCTGGAAGGGAGTGGTGGATGCTGATAGCTAGCAGGTACAGGACTTTCCTTATTGGGTACTGATAATGTTCTAAAATGGACTGTGGTGACAGCTGAATAACTGAATAAACCTGAGAGAGCCCATGCCTGTAGTCCCACCTACTCAGGAAATCGAGGCAAAAGGATCACCTGAGCCTAGGAGTTTGAGGTTGCTATGAGCTATGAATGCACCACTATACTCTAACCAGCAACAGAGTTAAACTCTGTTTAAAAAAAAAAAAAGCCAGAGAGAGAAATGCGGGTGGCACCTGCGGCAGCCCCATATACCAAAAATGGCAAGTTTGAACCCGGCCCTGGCCAAACTGCAACAAAAAATAGCCAGGTGTTGTGGGAGGTGCCTATAGTCCCAGCTACTAAGGAGACTGAGGCAAAAGAATAGCCTAAGCTCAAGAGCTGGAGGTTGCCATGAGCTGTGACGCCACAGCACTCTATCCAGGGTGACAGAGAGACTGTCTCTAAAGAACAAAAAAAACAACAACCAAAAAAAGTCTTCAAATGCATGTAATTATAGTAACAACTTTTGATAGCCATCATCATCAGATTTTATAGCTCTCCTTCTTAATATAATTGAAATCCTTGAATGGGCCTCAGGAAGCTAATGAATCCTCTTAAACTACATATAAATGATGTATGTTTACATATGGGCTGGGATAGGGGGGTGAGGGACCTACAGCTTCCATTAGATTATTAAGGGCATAAGTGACCAAAATAGATTTTAGTAGCTAACTGAAAATGAAAAATAACAAAATCTGTCATATGTGATCATCTTAAGGAAAGCTGACACTATACGAATGGAAGGTAAGAAAAACTAGTATGGCCTAGTGTGGTGGCTCACGCTTGTAATCCTAGCACTCTAAGAGGCCAAGGCAAGTTGGATTGCTTGAGCTCACGAGTTTAAGACAAGCCTGAGCAAAAGCGAGACCCCGTTTCTACTAAAAATAGAAAAACTGAGGCAAGAGGATTACTTGAGCCTAAGAGTTGGAGGTTGCTGTGAGCTATGACACCACAGCACTCGACCTAGGGGAGCTAAGGACTCTGTCTCAAAAAAAAGAAAAGGAAAAAAAAGAATAACTACTATCTTCCATGATAATTTATCACTGAAGTGGCCCTTTTTCTATAAACAATGAAAAGCAAGAAGACAGTTTTTATTTGCTGATTCTGAAATAAACATCTAAAAAATGTTTTAAGAAATCATAACCATAGCATTATGATGACATGCTGACAATCAACAGACTGTAACAAACAAAATTTAAAGCATCAAAAAATGTACTCTTTAAAGACCTTATTCCCAAACAAGTACTTATTAACAAAGTCAACTCTTTGAACAGAAAATTCTGAAATACCTGAGCGGCATGTGCTATCAAAAACTTTCTGTAGAAGAGTCTTTGGAATGCGACCAGTTCTTCGGACAGAATTATCTAGTCTCATTAGAGCCCAATCAAATGGACTGATAGCCCTTTTAAAAGAAGTGGGCTCCTCTCGAATATCTTTCTTTTTTTCAGCAGCAATAGCATACAGCCTGGCTGGGTGTAGTAGCCCTCTACAAAATGAAACATAATAAAACACGAATTACTAATTAATAAACAAGTCACCTGCTACCAATATAGGTCATCCTTTCAGGCAAAACTTACACAAATTTCTAATTAGTTATTAAAGACCTAAAATTATAGTGCAACATCACAAAATAGAGAAGTGACTTGGCACCGTAGCTCAATGAGTAGGGCACTGACCACCTACACCAATGCTGGCGTGTTCAAGCCCGGCCCAGGCCTGCTAAACAACAATGACAAGTGCGACCAAAAAATAGCCAGGCGTTATGGCAGGTGCCTGTAGTCCCAGCTACTTGGGAGGCTGAGACAAGACAATCGCTTGAGCCCAAGAGTTTGAGGTTGCTGTGAGCTGTGAGGCCATACCACTCTACTGAGGGCGACATAGTGAGAGTCTGTCTCAAAAAAAAGAAAAAAATAGACAAGTAATGAACTGGTAGGAAAGAAAGTACTGACTTTTATGTTATATAAAATCATGTAAACATGTAAGTTATAAACACAGTGAATCTCCTGAATAATCTGAATGTTCTGAGAACCAACAATGGAATCATTTCAAACCAAAATGCTAATTTGGTATGTTTCAAGTTTTTGGTTTTTGGCTTTTCCCTTAACCAAAACCAGGTTAATGAAAGAAAATGAAGCAGCTTATGCTACAAAGGTCTTCTCACCTCAGTAACTGAGACATTTTAGATATATTTAGATATATCTAAAGTATATCTAAAATTCTAATAGCTATCTTTAAGTGTTTCTTGAGTATAAGCTGATAGCTTATTAAGAATTTAAAAGGCCAGGCACAGTGGCTCACTCCTGTAATCCTAGCACTCTGAGAGGTCTAGGCAGGTGGATCACCTGAGCTCAGGAGTTCAAGACCAGCCTCAGCAACAGCAAGACCCCGTCTCTAAAAAAACAGCCAGGCACTATGGCCAGCACCTGTAGTCCTAGCTACCTGGGAGGCTGAGGCAAGAGAATCACCAAGAGTTTGAGATTGGTGCGAGTTAAGATGACATGGTACTCTACTGAGGGCAACAAAGAAAGACTCTGTCTCAAAAAAAAAAAAGGGAATTTAAAAAAAGACCAACGCCCAAGTTAAAACAAACTATGTAATTTTTTTTAAAAAGAATTATTCAGGTCAAAATAATCACTACCTGGTGATTTTATCTGGCTGGGCACCTGAGCTGGTGGGTTTAAATCCAGCCCAGGCCCGCCAATCAACAATGCTGGCTCCAAACAATAATTAGCCGGGCGTTGTGGCAGGCACCTATAGTCCCAGCTACTTGGGAGGCAGAGGCAGGAGAATCACTTGAATCCAGGAATGGGAGGTTGCTGTGATCTGTGATGCCACAGCACTCTACCCAGGGCAACAGCTTGAGGCTGTCTCAAAAAAATAAATAAACAGAACATTTTATAGTAATAATGCTCTCAATTCTTATCTGCTTCCTGTCTGTCAAAATGCTAGATGTATCCCTTCCTAATTATTTTAAGTTGCTAATACCATCAAAAATTAAACTAGATTTTTAGTGCTAGACATCATTAATTTTAAGGAAGTCAAAAGGGAAAGAAAAAAATGTTTATAAATTAAGTAAGGATAGTTTGTGTGTGTGTGTATCCACAGCAGACAACTGCCGGGGGTGGTGGCTCATGCCTGCAAGCCCAGCACTTGGGAGGCTCAGGCAGATGGACTGCCTGAGCTCATGAATTCTAGAGGAACCTGAGCAAGAGCAAGATCCGTCTCTAAAAAAATAGCCGGGCACTGTAGGGGGCACCTATAGTTTCAGGTACCTGGGAGGCTGAAGCAAGAGAATCACTTGAGCCCAAGAGTTTGAGGTTGCTGTGAGCTAAAATGCCACAACACCCTACCAAGAGTGACCAAGCGAGAATCTGTCTCAAAAAAAAAAAAAGGAGCAGACAACCTTTAAGCAATTTAATATGTTAGTAATGGAGGTTCCGTATGTAAGCCAAATGCTCTAAACCATGAAATCGGAGATATTCCAGGCTGTAAGAATACAGGTTATGGCTTGGCGCCTAGAGCACATTGGTTACAGCACTGGCCACATACACCCAGGCTGGCAGGTTTAGAACGGAACGTGGGCCAGCTAAGCAACAATGACACTGCAACAAAAAATAGCCAGATGTTGTGGGAGCCACCTACAGACCCAGGTACTCGGGAGTATGAGGCAAGAGGGAATCACTTAAGCCCAAGACTTGGAGGTTGCTTTGAGCTATGACGCCATGGCACTCTACCAAAGGCGACATAGTGCAACTCTGTCTCAAAAAAAAAAAAAAAAGTAAAAACAATAAATAAATAAATACTAGCTTGTTACCTACAAACCCCTGATGATACACACAGGATTTATCCATTTTGAAAGGATTTCACAGGCTTGGCGCCTGTAGTTCAGCAGCTAGGGCGCCAGCCACACACATAGGAACTGGCGGGTTCAAATCCAGCCTGGGCCCACCAAACATCAACTACAACCAAAAAATAGCCAGGTGTTGTGGTGGGCGCTGGTAGTCCCAGCTACTATGAGCTGTGATGTCAAGTCCCAGGTACTTGGAAGGCTGAGACAAGAGAATAGCTTAAGCCCAGGAGTTGGAAGTTGCTATGAGCTGTGATGTCACAGCACTGGAGGGCGGTGCCTGCAGCTCAAGGGAGTAGGGCACTGGCCCCATCTTCTGGAGGTGGCAGGTTCAAACCTGGCCCTAGTCAAAAACTACAAAAAAAAAAAAAAAAAGGATTCCATAGCCATTGATCTGGTCACTGTATGAGTTGTTACTAAATTACACCCTTATTATTAATCGTACAAACACAAAGTAACATTTTAAATCACTCAGAATAATGTGTCAAGTTCAAGTCAGTGTGAAATAATATTCATCAACAACAAAAACTGACTAATATAGGAATATCAAAATTGTAATTAAGTGTGTATTACCAAAATTGTTTACACAATGCAAATCTGAAAAACAATCAAGGAGCCCAAAAATACAGCTTTTGGCTCAGCACCTATGGCTCAAGTGGCTAAGGCGCCAGCCATATACACCTAAGGTGGCGGGTTTGAATCCAGCCTGGGCCCGCCAAACACTGACAGCTGCAACCAAAAAAAAAGAAATAGCCAGGCATTGAGGTGGGCGCCTGTGGTGTCAGCTACTTGGGAGGCTGAGGCAGGAGACTCATTTGAGCCCAGGAGTTGGAGGTCGCTGTGAGCTGTGATGCCATAGCACTCTACCCAGGGGGACAGTTTGAAACTCTGTTTCAAAAAAAAAAAAAAAATATATATATATATATATATATAGCTTTTGATAAAATACAGTTTTTTTCTTGTTTTTTTTAAGAGACAGAGTCTCACTTTGTCACCCTTGGTAGAGTGCTGTTGCGTCACAGCTCACATCAACCTCCAGCTCTTGGGCTAGGATGATTTTCTTGCCTCAGCCTCCCGAGTTGCTGGACTACGGACACCCAGTATCACTTTGTCACCCTTGGTAGAGTGCTGTGGCATCACAGCTCACAGCAACCTCCAGCTCTTGGGCTAGGGTGATTCTCTTGCCTCAGACTCCCAAGTTGCTGGACTACAGACGCTGGCCACAATGCCTGGCTATTTTTGTTGCAGTTGCCACTGCTGTTTTAGCTGGCCAGGGTTGGATTCGAACTCATCACCCTCGATATATGGGGCCAGCACCCTACCCACTAAGCCACAGGCACCACCCGATAAAACACAGTTTTATAATTTAAGATCAGACAAACACAAAATTCAGGGGGCAAACGTATGTTCATAAACCAACATGTCAATTCTATACATTCTGAAGCTAATTCTTCAGTCTTCAATGCAGCCAAGCCTCCTTCAGATAATTACGTTCGGTTTTAATAAGTTAGGTAGAGACATGAATCTCCTTTAAATTAATTGGAGTAGAGGAAGGATTACATATTTATTTATTTATTTATTTGAGACAGAGCCTCAAGCTGTTCCCCTGGGTAGAGTGTCATGGCATAGCTCACAGCAACCTCCAACTCCTGGGCTGAAGCGAGTCTCCTGCCTCCACCTCCCAAGTAGCTGGGACCACAGGTGCCCACCACAACGCCTGGCTATTTTTTCTCGGTTGCAACCATCATTGTTGTTTGGCGGGCCCAGGCTGGATTTGAACTGGCCACCTTAGGTGTATGTGGCTGGCGCCTTAGCCACTTGAGCCACAGGCACCAAGCCAGGATTACATATCTAACCAAAGAATTCTTCACCTTTCAAAAGGACTCCCAGTGTTTCCTACATAATACATATGGCCCAGAATTTATTTTAAAATTTGCTCTAATACATCTTGAAGAGCTGGGTACAGTGGCTCTTGCCTGTAATCCCAGCACTCTGGGAGGCCGAGGCAGGTCAATTGCTTGAGCTCAGGCAATAACTGGACATTGCGGCAGGCACCCGTAGTCCCAGCTACTTGAGAGGCTGAGGCAAGAGGAATGCTTGAGCCCAAGAGTTGGAGTTTGCTGTGAGCTGTGACCCAACAGTACTCTACCCAGGGAGACACAGTGAGACTCTGTCTCAAAAAAAAAAAAAAAAAAATACATCCCGAAGGACACAACTTTAGAGCCTGGAGCAAGGCTGTGACAGAGGAAAGAGAAGAACAAGTCCAGGTGTCAGGTGGATCCACATAAGAGGAACAAAACCCATTTGGCTTGCACAAGCTGGAGTGCACTGCCTCCAAATTCTAATGTCCAAAACTGATGCAACCACATAAGGGAAAATTATTTTATCATCTCATCCAAAGGCACAATGGTACCTTTACATTTTTTTCTTCAAAAGACAAAGAGTCTCACTCTGTCACCCAGGCTAGAGCTGAGTTCTGACATCACAGCTCACTGCAGCCTCAAACTCCTGGGCTCAAGTGATCCTTCCACCACAACTTTCTGAGTAGTGGAGACTCTATGTAAGCTACAGTTGTATGCCACCACACCCAGCTAATTTTTAAATGTCTTTTTTTTTTTTTTCTGTAGAGCCAGGGTCTCTGTACGTTGCCCAGACTGTTCTCAAGCTCCTAGCCTCAAGCAATCGATCCTCCCACCTTGGCCTCCTGAAGTGCTGGGATTCTGAGTTAAACTTCTCATCCCTCCTGAGATCTGGCACTCAACACTAACATTTAGGATAGCTGTGAATTTTCTCTGGTAAAATCTGGCATTTAAAAAGTTACTTTTCTCAGGTGGCACCTGTAGCTCAGTGGGTAGGGCACCAAGCCCCATATATTGAGGGTGGTTGGGTTCGAACCTGGCCCTGGACAAACTGCAACAAAAAATAGTTGGGCATTGTGACGGGTACCTGTAGTCCCAGCTACCTGGGAGGCTGAGGCAAGAGAATCGCCTAAACCCAGGAGTTGGAGGTTGCTATGAGCTGTGATGCCACAGCACTCTACTGAGAACAATAAAGTGAGATTCTGTCTCAAAAAAAAAAAAGTTACTTTTCTCAAAGATTTTATAGCTGAGCATATGTATGGGGAGGAGGCCAAATTATTTATAAGCAGGGTCCCATGAGACTTCCCTTTTATGCCTATACTATTTTTTTAGGACTATTTTCCAGTTTACAGAAAAACTGTGCAGAATATAGAGAGTTCCATATGCCTTCTTCCCCCTCCACACAGTCTCCCCTATGCATCAGTGAGGTACATTTGTTTAAAATAATGAATCAATCACACAAGAGATCAGGGTTCAATTCCCCAAAAGAGAGGACAAAAAAAAAAAAAATGACTCAATATTGATTGACATACTATTAAGGTCCCTAATACACTGGCATTCACTCATTGTGTGCACTTATCTATAGGTCCTGATAAATATAACCACATAGAATAATTTCATTCCTAGGCATAGTGGCTCATATTTATGTTTTTTTTTTCTTTTTTTCTTTTTTGAGACGGAGCCTCAAGCTATCCCCCTGGGTAGAGTGCCATGGCATCACAGCTCATAGCAACCTCCAACTCCTGGGCTCAAGCCAGTCTCCTGCCTCCGCCTCCCAAGTAGCTGGGATCACAGGCGCCGCCACAACTCCCGGCCATTTTTTGGTTGCAGCCATCATTGTTGTTTGGTGGGCCCAGGCTGGGGATCCGAACCCGTCACCCTAGGTGCACGTGGCTGGCACCTTAGCCGATTGAGCCACAGGCGCCGAGCCAGTGGCTCACATTTGTAAACCCGGCACTGTAGAAGGCTGAGATGGGATGACTGCTTGAGTCCAGGAGCTCTATACCTTCCTGGGCAACATAGTAAGACCTGTCAAAAAATCTAAAAATTGGCTCGGCGCCTGTGGCTCAATCCGCTAAGGCGCCAGCCACGTACACCTAAGGTGGCGGGTTC
>CAUYQV010040086.1:0-16673 GCA_963574575.1 Galagoides demidoff
GGAGCCTCAAGCTATCCCCCTGGGTAGAGTGCCATGGCATCACAGCTCACAGCAACCTCCAACTCCTGGGCTCAAGCGAGTCTCCTGCCTCCACCTCCCAAGTAGCTGGGACCACAGGCGCCCGCCACAACGCCTGGCCATTTTATGGTTGCAGCCATCATTGTTGTTTGGCGGGTCCGGGCTGGGGATTCGAACCTGCCACCTTAGGTGTACGTGGCTGGAGCCTTAGCTGATTGAGCCACAGGCACCGAGCCGTGGCCAAACTTTCGAGGCAAGAGCCTGGAACCGAGGTCCTAACCTCTAAACCAAGAGGGAGGGGCCTTCTATGCAGATGGCTGTTGCTCACCACTGAAGAAGAAAGGAAGCTGGATTTTCTAGGCAATTCTCAGTCCTGTTAAGAAAGGCACAAGAGTGACCAGAGAAACACTCTGGCCGTCGTGTTACATAAACCCAAGGATCCCAACACCCCAAAGGTCTAATATTAGAATAAGCTCTCAATCAGGTCTTTGTTCCTATTGTCATTCTCTTTATTCCAAAACAGATTACATTACAGATTTCGACTTTTCAAATGCAACATCTGGGTAAGTTAGGAATATTCACAGCACCTTGCTAGGGCACCATGCCAAAGAAAGAGACTATCTGGGTTCACAGGTATCTGCTCTGTGTTGGGGACATTGAAAAACAACAAGCAAAAGTATAACCACAATCTCAGCTTTTTTCTTTTTAAATAAAGTTTGCTTAATTTCTCTTTTCACACTGTTCTTGACTCCTTTTCTCAACATTCATTTCAGTTTTCAGGCTTTCCATCCTCCTCCTGGAATTAATGTGCTGTTCTGAAAGAGAATGGAGATAGACACAAAATCACTGAAGGTTCCAGCTCATTGTTACATTTCCCAACTGGTGACAACAGTGAGACCGAGCTACTCTCCCAGTATAAGATTCCATTTATAAGGGACTAATCATTTAACTATTGATTCTATTTATTTATGCCCCATTTCATTTTTACAAAAGAATGTGAGACAGCTTATTCAAAACTAAAGTTGATTATGACTTTATAAACAATGAAACAAACCTGATGATAACAAAGTAAGAAAAGTGGCTTGTGAACACTTAAGCAGATGAGGTAATTCCAGGCACACCTCTCACAACACAAGGCCAAAAAGAGTGTGAATTTCAATTAAATGAACAGAGAGGAAAATTTAAAGAATGCTCATCCTGTCTCTCAGATTCCAATCTGCCAACCTGGCCCTTGCATAGCTTAAAGTCAACTCCTGACCATTCACCACAGAAACCTGTCCCTCATTCTGCCACATGACCATGTTCTTGCTGAGCAGCACTCAGCATCTAAACCTAACACAGAGGATTCTCAAAAATGGGACTTAGCTAACAGAAAACTTTTTTTTTTAAGAGAGTGTGTTAATTTGTCGCCCTCGGTAGAGTACTGTGGCGTCATAGCTCACAGCAACCTAGCTCTTGGGCTTAGGTGATTCTCTTAGCCTCAGCCTCCCAAGTAGCTGGGACCACAGGCCACCACAATGCCTGGCTATTTTTTTTTGTTGCAGTTTGGCCAGGGCTGGGTTCGAACCCACCACCCTTGATATATGGGCCAGCACTCTACCCACTGAGCCACAGGCGCCTCCCTGGAAAACTTCTGAAGGAGATGAAATCCCCTCTATCTCTTTATTCACTCTTTCTCCTCAGCTACCTTGCCCTAGCCTCTAGAAAGTGATGGGGGAAACACAAAATATGTAAATGAGAATCTAGACAGACATTGTGGGGGTGACAACAGCAAGTAACTGAATCAGGGCGGGGGGGCTCTGGCAAACATAGGCAAGGGTGCTGCCACACATGCCACCTTTAGTAGGCAGCTCTCCCCAGTGGTGAGGACTAAGGTGATAAGCACGCAGTTTACAGGAGGCAGGCTCCACACCAATTAACAAAATAGGTTAACAGGACATGCATAAGCCAGAGTGTGTGCCCCAAATTCCCTGCCAACACTCAGAGGTTCCTATGTACCCTGAAGTGTGTGCACTCACAAACATTCATGCAGAAAGGACAGCGTGAGTATGAACTAAGAACAGCAACACTTGATACTGGCTAAAAAGCTATGCCCTACATTAGGTCTGCTCAAATCAATGTCTATCCTCAGATCAAGAGCACTTAGCTACCAGGAAGTTCCTTTTAAAAGACTAGGCCTCAACTTCAGAAAGTACCAAATGTCCAGGGAATCAAGTTCTGTTTCTCTCTCTCAAGCAGTATGGTTTGGAGTTAGGAGGGTGGAGGTGCACTATTTAAAGTTCAAGGAGAGAGAAAAAAAAGGCAATTTAGAATAAAGAATTAAAAGAACTCAACATTTAGCAGAAAAGACTAGTTCTGAAAACAAATCTCAGACAGAGCAATTGTAATTAGGATAAAATCAAATGGTATAGCCAGAGAATGAGGGTGGGAGAAGCGGCAACTATAAAAGGGGGACAGGGAAACTTTTTGGAGCTTTGCAATATCTGTATCTTGACTGAGATGGAGGTTACACAACTATAAAAAGTTTTCAAGAGTCAGAATCGTACATTAAAAAGGGTGAATTTTACCATATGTAAATTATACCTCAGTTAAACCTGAAAAAACAAATCCAAAACAAACACAGTCTTTTCTGAGTCAAGGACTGGGTGACCCAGCTTATGGGCACACAGCAGTAAGCCTCTAAATTCTATGCTTCTGTTGATCTCTCCTGTTTTCAGAGGATTAAAACTTACATGGCTGTGTTGCTCTGGCAGGGAAAGCCATTTCCAAGGCAAAGGATAAGAGGGAACACAACTTAAAAATTTAAATACCTCCCTCCCTTTGTTGGTCTAGGACAGGGGTCAGCAAACTGTCACACTGGCCAAATCCAGCCACCACCTGTTTGGATAAAGAGTTATTGGAACACAGCCACCTACTTGTTTTACATAGTCTATGGCTGCTTTCAAATGACAGTGACAGAGTTACACAGTTCTGCCAAGACACTACATAGCCAGGAAAATACTATGTGGTTCTTTACAGAAAACTACTGCTGACCCCTGGTCTAGTGGAGCAGATGAGTGAAGCATCAGACACTTTCCCTCCTTCCTTTGTGTCACCTTGCCTACACCTCTGCCCCCATCCTAGGACTAACATGCAGAAGGGGAATGTGAGTTAGCGGAAGGGGAATGTGAGTTATTTCACTTTACATTTTAGTCACAAGGGGGGAGACCCTGAACCCTACCCTAAGTACGCTAGGAACCTAGATTCTGATGCTGGCTTGGACCTACGGCCACCAGTCCTTCATAGTATAGTCTCAAAAAACCACACCATTTGGCCCGACTAAAGATTAGTATGATAGAAGGAAGGCCTGGAAACAGTGACAAGGTGTGCCAGGATTTGCCATGGGATCATCACTTAATGAATTTTGGAGGTATCTTATCCTCAACTCAGCTCTTCTCTAAACAAAGAGAGAGGAGTGTGGTCTAGAAGCAAACACCCCATGAGACCTGTGTATAAGGGAGGATGAAGTCTTACAAGTCAAAGTCAGGCCAAAGTTGCCCCATTGCAAAGTTACCCCATCAGCTGGGCTAACTCAGGAAGCCTTTGCCCTGGTCAAGTCACAACTTCACCCCAACAAGTTGGAAAATGGCCCCAGAATTCAGCTTTGGCTTAGGGAGAAGTGGGGAGGAATGAGTGGGCTGAAAACTAGATAGATAACTGACATGCATGAGGTGGGCAAGATGGGAAAGGGACCCTGCTTCTGGGATGGGTCCACCCTTCATCTTTACCGTAGTGTCCTATATTTTGCCAATCTACTGCTCTGCTCTGCAGCGATCCTGCCAAAGGAAAGAGGGTTTAAGAATCAAGAAAGGACAGTGAGAGGAGAAATAAGCTGAGGAAAGAAATGACACACACCCAGCCAGAGCCTCCGTTAGGGTCACCGATCTTCCCAGGGCAGAGTTTGTTCTAAGACTCACGAAGAGGACAACAAAGAGTGGGCTTTCTAACTCCTGAGTGGGTATATGAGCAGGGAGAAGGAGGAGTCACCCATCCTTTTGGGATTTTTCTGAAACCCTGGACTCTCTCCTCAGAAAGTGCATGCAACTTTAGGAACTCCTGCCAAGCAGGATCTAAATCAAATGATTTCTACCCCACTCTCCCTTTGACTTTGTTCTTTTTGAGTGGGCAACTTCCAGAAAAGAGAGAATTCAAGAGCACAGCCTTTTGGCTCCCTGGGATTCCAGGCAGTTGCTGGAAGGGGACAGGGATCTGCTTTGCAAAAACAGCTGAGTCCGGCTCCTTCTCAGACACAAGGCATAGCTGTCCAAGAAAAGGCTGCTGGAGGGCAGAAAAACCAATTGGCTACCAGTGCTGGTGCCTGGATAGCTCTTGTGCGATCTGGATTCCTGCAGGGAAGCCAAGGAGCATGTCTGCGCTGGGTCTCCACAGATAGGCAGGCGTTCAGAGAGCTCACAATGGAGACTCGGGCAGAAACGAGGTATTTGCTGCTTCTATTAACAGTCTCTGATCTGACCAAATAATGGGCAGTTGGAGGGCACACTATTGAGTTACATTCTTCTAATAAAAGTCTAGACAGGAGAAAGCAGGGCACATCTGAAAAATGACTTCTTCCAAAGGTTAAAGCAATTCTGACCTTTTCTTATTGGCCTTTGTGTGGCTGAAATCACCCAGGTTCTAATAAAGTCAAATCAATAAGAAACACCTATGTGACATTTAAATTTGCCCTCAATTCAGTTTCAAAAGTCAAGCTGCCACCAAGTCGAGGTCTGACTATTTGTATGACTCCAAGTTGTCTGGTTCCCAGGAAAGTGGCATGGGCTAACAGAACAGATGTTCCCTGCTGGGAGCCTCTGCAAAGCCTGCAGCAGCTTCTACAGGAAAGAATAAGACTCACGCTTTGGAAGACAAGCTCCTGGAGCTGTCAGGGTTATGAACAAACAACTATCTGGAGCATGGAGGGGAGTAGGGCAGAGAGAATTTTTTAACACAGCCAGCAAATTAATACTCTTCTGCCACGTTATTCTAATCCACTTTAATCTTCGTAGGCCAATTACGTTCCTCTTTCATTCTGATGTCCAGGGACAAAAATTACTGTGGTTTTATAACATTTAAGGCTAATTACTTAAGGCCCTCTTCTGGAGAACATGAATCATTTTGCCACATATGCTTCTAGGCTGGCAGAGCTGATGTAAATATTTCTAATCCTACTCTGGATCCATGGTCCAGCTCTAGCCTTACCTTTTGACTGCCTGTTGGGCCAGCATCCGATTGCCAGCCAGAAATGTCACACTGCCCAAGATGGCCAGGTACTTCAGGGTTTGGAACATGTTGAGCTGAGTCCAGTAGACATACATGAGCCCCAGCATAGCTGTAAGAAGCAGTGTCATGATATCCAATTAAATGAAACAGTAACAATGCCCTAAGGTCAAGAAGAGTAAGGAGCAGGAATTGCTAGGTCAGTGGTTTTCAACCTATGGGTTGTGACCCCTTTGGGGGTCAAACAACCCTTTCACAGGGGTCACCTAAGACCATCCTGCATATTAGATATTTACATTATGATTCATAACAGTGGCAAAATTACAATTATGAAGTAGCAATGAAAATAATTTTATGGTTGGGGGTCACCACAACATGAGGAACTGTATTAAAGGGTCGTGGCATTAGGACAGTTGAGAATCACTATGCTAGATTATGAAAAGGTCTGTATTTCTGCACCAATTTGTCTTATTCCTTATATCTGAGCCCAAAGGAGTAATTCAATATACATGCTTCTCAGCCATGGCTACCAAGAAATCCAAAGGTAAAAACATCAGACTTGAGCTACTTTATTCCGTTCCACGTTCCTGCTAACATCTACTTTTCTGCTTCTTTAATGAAGTTTTTTTTTTTTTTTTTGGCTGGGGCCGGGTTTGAACCCGCCACCTCCAGTATATGGAGCTGGCACCCTACTCCTTGAGCCACAAGTGCTGCCCTAAAGTTTTGTTTTATTTAAAATTTTACTGTTATGTTATAATTAGGATTTTATTTTTCAAATTCTTAATAAAAATACATAGGATAGAAACAAAAGGTTTATTTTTTACTCAAAACATTTTTAGGCTGGGTATGGGAGATGGTGGCTGTAATTCTAGCTACTTGTGAAGATGAGAAGGGAGGAACACTTTAGGCCAAGTGTTCTAGAACAGCCAAGGCAACTTGACAAGATCCCATCTTTAAAAAAATAAATAAATAAGTAAACAAAAGATTAACCATGTGTGGTGACACATGCCTATAGTTACTTGGGAGGCTGATGCAGAAGGATCACGTAAACCAGAAGTTTTGAGGCTACAGTGAGCTATGATCACACCTGCACTCTAGCCTTAGGGACAAAGCAAGACCCCCATCTCAAAAAGAAAGAAGTATAAAAATTTCAGGGTAATTTGCCATTTGACTAGGAAGGAGCAAGGACTGCGGAAGGTTTAGCAAAAAGGTCTCAGAGCTGCGCATTGAGTGCCCTGGCTTCTGGTTCAGGCTCTACTCTTACAAGCCACTTAATTTCCAAGCCCCAATTCTCTCACCTGTCAAACAGGATCATAATTCCCACCCCAATCTCCCCCCACACGGTTGGAATGAAAATCAAAAGACGCAGCAAACACAAAAAGCATAGTGGCAAGAAAAGCCATGGTGCTCAACAGATTTATATTTAGGTTTTGTTCTCTGCTTGACCCGGGAAGACTATCATTCATATCCAGTAACTGAGCTGGAGAGAAAGGTCATCCTGTCAATGTTGTCCAGGATGATAGATGAACTACAGCAGGGGTTCTCGACCGTTTCTAAGGTCATGGACCACTGTGTAATCTGATCAAAGTTATGACTCTCTCTCCCCAGAAAAATATACATAATTGCCTAGTATTTCAAGGGATTCATCTGTGTTCCCCTATGAGAATCTTTATACTATGAGTGCATAGACAGTGACTCCTAAACGAGCTCAACTGATTTATGAAGACACTGTCTTATTATGTTCAGGTTGTTTAGGTTGTAAGTTCTCAAGAGAACAACGCAGGACAGCATGTCTGACTATAGAAGGGACTGTTTTCTATTACTGTCCAGACAGAGCCGCCAGCAAATGTGAAGATCGATGTGGTGGGGAAAGATACCCTTTGGAAACTGCATTAATGCTCCTCATGCAGGAAGATGGCTCGATGTAAAGATAGGATAAGTGAGTAATCTCTGGAAATGAACAGGGCTATTAAATGAAGGTAAGTGGCCTGCCAACAGCAGCCTAGTACAATGAAGCCCAATATAATGACAGCTGTTCTAAGCTGATGAACCAAACAGGTTTATCATCATATTAACTGTCCTAAAAGGCCAGGAGGAAGAGGGAAATGTTATGCTATTAAGTTATTATAGTTAATAGGTTGTGGCTCTACTTAACAGGCCTTTTGCGTGGCCAGGCGAAATGTCAGAAGAGGTTAAATGGAATTAGCGGCCTGGGGCACTTACCAGCATGTCCCAGGTGAAATATAATCGTGCTAGGAGCAAAAGTGAAGTTAGAGACATTGGCACCAATCCGGATCCACTGAATGATGGAGAGAAATAAATTTAAAAGACATTAGAACTTAAGAGGGAGGCCACACATGCCATGCTGATGCTAATCCAATCAACAGCCCCAAGGGCTTAAACATTCATGCCTGCAGGAAGGACAGGGAATTCTTCCAAGTGATAAGCACCCTATTACAAGCCCTCAGGAAAAACTGTTCCCTTTTTTTCTTTAGAAAAGCACTTCAGCACCTGCTCTCAAAATAGCTTGGATAACTCAGACCTGAGCATCATTTTTAATGATGGCAAATCCTTCTATTTTAAAACAGGTGGAAACATGAAGCCAAAAGATCAGAAAATGCATTTATGATGAGGTAACTGACATTCCCCCTAAATTCTCCAATAACTGGTAACATAAACCTGCGGGCAGCCAGCTGGCAGGATGCATGCTCTTGCTGTGGGCTCCATGGTTTTTAAAACTCTGATTACTCAAAGATGAGAACAGGTGCCTGTACCCTGGGTCTGGTTTCTGAAAGCTTACGGCACGACTTCTGAATTTAGATTAACCAATAATTTTTTTATTAAAATCAATGAACTAATTAGGAACATAGATAACTTTCTAAAAGTAAGGTCTAAAGCATTTTTTTTCTCAAAATTTTCTGAACTTTGAAGATACACATCTATGTCTTTGATTTTAAAAGCAAAAGAAAAAATTAAGTAGTAAAAATAAAAAATTAAACTGTGTAGAAAAGGTGAAAGTTTCCTTCTTGTACACTCTCTAAAATGTCCTCTCCCCACAGGTGACCAACACTAATACACAATGCTTTCTAAAGCTTTCCAAAGAAACTCATCCTAAACATATTACCTTACTTCTTCATGCAATAATACTTCTTGGCAATCATCATATCAACATATAAATCTGTCCATTCTTTGAACAAGCTGCATATTATCCTACTGTATGGATACCCACAATTTATTTAACATTTGCTTTTAGTCTGAGCAAGAGTGGGAACCCATCTCTACTAAAAAAAAAAAAAAAAAAAAGAGAGAGAAAAATTAGCCAGGCATTGTGGCGAGCACCTGTAGTCCCAGCTACTTTGGGAGGCTAAGGCAGGAGGATAGCTTGAGCCTAAGCGTTTAAAGTTGCTGTGAGCTAGGCTGATGCCAGGGCACTCTACCCCTCTATCCTGGGGCAACAGAGTGAGATGCTATCTCCAAAACAAAGAAACAAAAAAACTTGCTTTTCTGAAGACTAAGTTGTTTCCAGTTTTATGCTCCAAACAGTGGTGAAATACATAGTTCTATACTCTATGCTTTATAGTTATCAGCACTAGACCTTGCTTTGCTCACACTTGATCTCATCTGAATAGTCCTATGGAGCATCATATCTTTAGTTGCTACTGGGTACTTTCTCATGCCCCCTTGTCAACAGGTCAATTGCTTTCGCAGATTCCCCACAGCGGGGTTGGTCATTCTAAAATTTCTTGACCATTAGTTCAGGTCACAGCTGCTGGACCTCTTTGGAGGTATGCTGAGGCCAGAGCACACAGCTGCCTTTGGGAAGGGCTACATCTGCCAAGTGTGACGCAGGACACATGCTGCCCATGTTAATTATAACCACTCACCAGAGCAAACAGCAAGAGCAATGGTGCAAGGACCAGGGCGGTGAATGTATTGGATACCACTGTGGGAGGCCTCTTCTCGGGCTCTCGGAACAGGTGCTGCCAAAGAAGACATACCAAGAAGACTTAAGAATGTGCCCTTCCCAGCAGGGGCTGCCATGTATCTGGGGACCAAAACATCAATGATGGTCACCAAGGGGAAACACTACCCAGAGGCAAAAACCTCTTGGCAACAAGCAGCCATGTGGCCTTTGCCTCTTTTCAGTGCTGGCTTCTGATCCCAGAGGTCTCCCTTCCAAAGATACCACATCAGTCCCAGTTCACTGTGTGGCCAACTCTTTTCTTCCCTCAAAGACGTGCTGCCATTTAGAAGTTGGCAATTGCAACCCATCCTGTCAGCTAGTATGAAAGACGGCACTCAGGTACACAGATGGCTTAGGCAACACACTGAAAGCAGGACTATGGACTTTCCAAAGCATCTGCACTCCTAGGTTGCCACTGACATATGTTGCTGCTGAGGTGGTAACCTCAGTCCCTTTAAAAACATAACAGAGGCCTCACTATAGATTTTTTCAAGCATTAACTCACCACTCTCTCTCCCAGCCAGGAATCTAAGGAAACCCTAAATAAACTTACTCTGCCTGATTTTCAGAGTTAAAGCAGAAGACTAGGGCTGGGTGTGTTGTCTCAGACCTGTAATCCTAGCACTCTGAGAGGCCGAGGCTAGAGGATCCTTAGAGCTTAGGAGTTAGAGACCAGCCTGAGCAAGAGTGATACCCTTTCTCTACTAAAAATGGAAAAATTAGGTGGGGGTGGGGATGTGTGCCTGTAGTCCCAGCTACTCGGGAGGCTGAGGCAGGAAGGACTTCTTAAACCTAGAAATCTGAGGTAGCTATAACACCATGGCACTCTAGCCTGAGCCAGAGAGTGAGATTTTGTCTTTAAAAAAAAAAAAAAAAAAAGCAGACAGCTAGGTAAAGCATTCCTCTGATATTTCTTTGTTCTGGTTTTTCTCCTGAGCAATTCTATATGAATCCTCTTTGGGAAACTCACCCAGGAAATGTGACTTAGCAGAAGCAGCAAAGGACTGGAAGCCCAGAGCCCTCGATGCAGGCCCAAACTGATATGCATGGTTGTTTGACCAGGGGCAAGTCACTTTGTCCCAGGTTTCCAGCTAGAAAATTGGGGGTGGGGAGGACAATGACCACCCTACTAGGCTTGTAGAAATATTCTCAAGATCAAATGAAACGGGGCATTTGATTATGCTTTGGAAGCTGTAACAAAGATAAATCAAACTTTTTAAAAAGATTTTTCCTCTAGTGTAGTGGTCCCCAACCTTTTTGGCACAAGGGACTGGTTTCATGGAAGACAAATTTTTCCACAAACCTGGGTGCAGGATGGGATGGGGCATTAGATTTTCCTAAGGTGCGAGCAACTTACATCCTTCACATGTGCAGTTTAGGGCTTGTGCTCCCATGAGAATCTAATGCAGCCACTGATCTGACAGAGGCGGAGCTCAGGTGGTGATGCGAGTGATGGGGAGCGGGCTTTAAACACAGATGAAGTTCAATCGTTCACCTGCTACTGTGCAGCTACGTTCCTAATAGGCCACAGACCAGCACCAGTCAGCAGCCCAGGGTTTGGGGACCGAAGCTCTAGTGTCTTAATTTGTGGCTGTCTCTTGTGATTGCCAATGCCCAACACCATAAGACAGCCTCATTTGAGCCTCCTGTTCCTAAACTTCCAGCTCTGCTCTCCTTTGCCGCCACTGCCATTAAAGGATTTCTACCACTGTAGCAAGCAGTTGCTGCCACCTACTCTACAAACCAGTCGGCACCCTTCATCATCACAATTATACCTTCTACTATTTAACTGCACTTTACATTCTTAAATAATGCTCTGTCAACATTAAGGGAATTTTAAGAAGAATTCTACTGCTCTACCCTTTAGGCTCTTACCCTCTATTATAGTGTAATGAAAGCAGGTATTCTGCTTTTAGCACTTGGATATTACATTAATTCATATGTGGGTTTCCATGATCATTTCTCATGATTACAGAATAGTCAACTAAGTGAATTCATCTCAGTTTCCTTAACCAGCACCTAAACTGTTGAGCAATTATTGTGTTTATTTTGTAAAGGGCTTTAAAAACATTTCAAAGTCTTTCTTTCCTCATTTATTACCTTACAACAGTCCTGTGGGCTTGGTAGGGCTGGGCAGGCCTTGCTTATCCAAGTATTTGCCTAACAAAGTAAGGCTCTGTTCTCCCAGACAAGTTTCCCCATTAGCCTTGATTTATGCAGAAGCAGGCAAGATAAATGCTAAACCCATCTGCACTCATCACTGTCAAGCAGTGGTCTAAAGGCTGAATCTCCTAGATGTTAGGAAGAACAGACTCAGGTTCTGATTTTACTACCTTCCATCTCTCTGCTTTCTGGAAGGTAGTCATTGGACTCTTTGAACCTGTTTGTTCAGCTCAAGGATGGTGCTGCTATTTGCCCTGTCTAATTTACAGCGTAGCAAGAACAAACTATAAAATGTCTTATAAAAAGGTTAAAGAAGGATCAGAATCATAATCCAGGGGTTTGCTGCCCTTTTACTCTGTACCCATTTTTCCCCTGTGTTTAGTGGGTAAGCCCTTTGGGACATACCTGAATTTCCTGCTTTGGGGTAAAAAGGTTCTGGGACAAGACAGTTGATGGAGCTTCTTCCTCAGGGAATCTGATGACCACATCAGCCTAAAAACATAAAGGCAGCCTTTAAAAGCACAGTAGAAAAGGGGGTGAGACTTCTCAGCAAGATAATAGTCCCTGATTTTCACATCTAGGACAGTAAATGAAAAAAGCCCCAAGCTTCTGATCCATTAGCTGACAAATTGCAGCAGTAAAAAATTTCAAAAAGAAAACAAGTATTTGTTGAAAATGCTTTTTAGAGTAAGAGTTCTAATTTTCTACTGGTATGGTAGCCCCATAAGGCAGCTTAATACAAAAATCCCAGCTGGTATACAAGCTGTCAGAGTTGTAATCACAAACTGCTTGGTGTTTCTGGGAGTGTGATTTAGTCACATTAAAAAAAAAGAAAGAAAGAAGAATGCGTTCTTGTACAAAAAGTAGCCCAAAGTTAGGAGAAGGAGCCTTGAATATAGCACAAGAAAGTGCAGCCGGTTCCTTGTCTTGCAAAGGGAGCCAACCACTGTGAAAGGCCTGCAATTTGGCCTCTGCTACCTTTCCAGGCTTTACCGGATTCAGGTGCTCTAGCAAAACACAACCACGTTCATGTCACTGAAAGCAACTTTAGCTCTTCTGCAGGCCATTCCCCAAGATCATCCCATAGTCCCCAGAGACTATATTGCTAAACCCTTGCCATTCTTCAACTCTTCTCAAATGCCATGTCTTTTAAGTTTTCTCTCATCACAGCAATCAGAAGTGGGGCATGAAGTGAGGTGCTATGCACATGCTATACAAACGGTTATCCTTAACTGCACATCCTGCAATTCATTATTCTACACCATCCTGAGTCACATCAGAATTCAGATCTTTTCCCTCTCATGCAGCTATACAATATGTTGAAACTCAGGGCCCTATCTTTCATATCTATGTACCTATCCCCACGGCACCTTGCTTCTAACAGGAAAGCCTCCTTCCTGTATAATATCTATAGGAATTCACAGATCACTAGCACTCACCAGGGCAAATTTACACTTCCTTCATTCACTCAATCAATATTTACTAAGCACCTACAATTTGCCAAGCCACATGCATGATCCTAGCATTATTTATGGAGACAGCACACAGTGCCTTACCTCATGCTTATTCACTGCCCATAGGAAGCACAGCCAAGGTCAGGGTGAAGAGCCCTTGCCCCCGAGAAGGAGCTGTCTGTGGCTGTGGTGCAGCCACTCTCACCTGAGTCAGGTATGTTCAGTTACATACCACATTCCAGAGGATCGGGTTCTTCAAAGTGGCATCTCCAATGATTAAGTAGAGAGTGTAGGTGCCAGAGGCAGAGTCAAACTCAATCTTTCTTTCAGAGGTATCTAATTCAAACTTGTACACGTTCTTGTTGTCCGGCTCAGCAACAAACACCACTTCCTGGCCAGTCTTCTGGTTATGGAGTCGGACGAATGTCTAGATGAAATATAATACAATCTTTCATCTGATAACTCCCCATAGACCCAATATCGAACCTGCCAGACAGAAGACTGCCAGCCAACACTCTGGTCACTCTGAGATCAGCCAAACCTCCCAAGAGTGGAAGGAGTGGTTGTGCCACTTTGGTTCCTTGTTCAGGAACCTTTTGCTAGTAGGAAGACAGAAATTTAACTTAGGAGTCCACGCATTTCTCCACCAGTAGGAGCCTGAATACCCAGTTTGTAGATGATTTAAGCCCTTTGCTATTGTTGCAATTTCTTTTTCCTGCCAGCCTTTTGGCCACTTTGCTGCTCAATTAACTTCTTCACCAGACAGTGAAAAGAAGGGAAATGAGGTAGAACTGTAAAAGGCCCATTTTCAATTTCCTAGTGCCTGCAGCTAAAGATTCAATAGAGGAGACTTGGATATTGATAGCAAGGCAGAGTTCTAAACAAGTGGAGCAGCCCAGTGTCACAGAAAGCACTCAACTCTTGATGACAGACAGATTTGGTCCCACTACTTATTAGCTAAACAGGTCACTTAACCTCCTTGTGCCTTGGTTTCTTCATCTTTAAGGCATTACATAAGGTCTACCGTGTGATGATTTGCAATAATGTATGGAAAGCATTTAGTGTAGGGCCTGGTATACACTAGGCAGTCAACAAAAGGTAGCTAATGTTACTACCAGTGTCATTAGTACTGAATCTAATCACTTTATCCTCACAATTACACAAAAAACCCCCTAAGATTTCTACAGCAAAATTTAATATCTACTCAGAGCTTTTCTAAATGTTTCAAACTAAAGAATTCAACAAAGCACATATTATAAGACATGAGTGTTAAATGAGTTGCCATGGTCACACAGCTAGTGCTGGATCTATAAAAAAAAAAATACACAAATCTCATTTCTTACTTTACATCTGAACAACAAAGAACAACCATTAAGTATTTAGGAAAAGGGGCCCAGAGATGTGAAGCATCCTGACTATAACTATTAGTCTTGGTCAGGAAGGGCATTTTGGAACCTGGGTGCCTGATCTCCCTCTTCTCATAGTCAAGTGCAGGCAGCTGCCAAGCTCATCCACAAAATGCCATCTCTGCCTGGGAGGTCTCTACGCCATGACTTCCAAAACACAATCTTAGATAAGACTAGTAGTCAGTTAAAGTTTCATTTCCTCACTTTAACTCTCCCTGCTCTAACCTTAATCTTACCAATTCAGTCTTGTTAATTTCTCTTCTTCAATCTTTCTCTTGTGCTATTTAGTTAGCTAGTGTTATTCTGGGAAGGAGCTAGGAAACGCTAAGAGGATGAAATGCTTAAAGGTCAGTTAGCCATGGCTAAGGGCCCTGACTAAACAGTCTGAAGTTTGGGGCGGAGGCAAGAGAGGAGCAGAAGACTGCTGGGACTGTGGTACCAGGGGCAGGTGCTCTGGAACACAAGTGCAGCAGCTGTAGCTACAAGAAAAAGCAAGAAAGTTCCCAGGTAAATCCACTCACCTCCAGTAGTCTGCCCTGGAGCCGCCTTGAGGCACAAACACAAAGCTGCTGGTTCTTGCTAAAGCATCAGTACAGAGCATTTAAACCAGTGGTTCTCAACCTTCCTAATGCCGCCACCCTTTAATACAGTTCCTCATGTTGTCGTGACCCCTAACCATAAAATTATTTTTGTTGCTACTTCATAACTGTAATTTCGCTACTGTTATGAATCATAATGTAAATATCTGATATGCAGGATGTATGTAGGCGACCCCTGTGAAAGGGTCATTCAATACCCAAAGGGGTCGCAACCCACAGGTTGAGAACTGCTGACTTAAATCAAGCCCACTAGGTCCCACATTCTTTCCTGTCATTCAGCATTCAAAGTATTTATTTGAACTGTCCTTTACAGAATAACAAAGGTTGGACCAAGAATGGTTATTCTCAATGAAGGGGGATAATAAAGGCAGTGTGGAGGGTTGTCTGAGAAGACAAACTGCCATGTTAGGTTCTCTGGGGAAAGGGTGCATGGTTTTAAAATCTTTTTTTTTTGCAACAGAGTCTCACTACGTTGCCCTCAGTAGAGTGCTATGGCATCACAGCTCACAGCAACCTCCAACTCTCAGGCTTAAGTGATTCTCTTACCTCAGCCTCCCAAGTAGCTGGGACTACAGGTGCCCACCACAATGACCAGCTATTTTTTTGTTGTTGCAGTTGTTTAGTTGGCCTGGGTTGGGTTTGAACCCGCCAGCCTCGGTGTATGTGGCTGGCGCCATAACCACCGTGCTACATGTGCCAAGCCTGAAAAATCTTAAAGCAATAATTTCCATCGCTTTATATATGAAAAAAAAAAAAAAAAAAGCTTATTGCTTTTATAACACAAAATAGGCACAAGTTAAAAGGGGATAGCCTCCAGAGTTCCACAAATAGAAAATCTGCTTTGGTGAGAAGAAAAAAATGCTTTGGATCTTCTGTTTAGGTTTTTTCTTTTTTCAAAATTATTTCAATGTATTCCCTTTTTTGAATCAGAGGAAAAAACTTCAATCAAGTGCTAATTTGCCTTTAGTACATCTCCTCAATACCAGCTAATCTTTTAAAAAGAAGTGTGTATTCCAGGTGAAGGATTACAACCAGTATGGCATCACGTGGCACAACCTGAACAACTGTCAGGGTTCAGAGCCAAGGGTCTGAGAGCAGAATGTGGAACTTCCTCTAGCCCATGCTATACACCACACAGTTAACTCCAGTGTGCATTTATGTTTCAGGCGCAGAGAACTGCCTGGGCTTCTTCCTGACCTGGTGAGGGGTGAGTTCAGCACCAGTGTTCACATCTACCAGCTGGAAGAACAAGGCGAAGTTCTGGTGGCTGTCTGCGATGAACGTGCCCTTGGCTTTGGCTGGGTAGTTCACCCTGAAAGAGACATTATGCCGTCAGTCTTCAGAGAGGATCTGTGTACCTCTAAGAATAGGCAAAGAATGCACACTTCACTTCATTGTCTAATCCCCACTCTCCTGTTCTAACACTTCTGTTGTGAACAGACAGCTGTGGAGAGCTGCCTGTGAGCAAACTGGGTAGATAAAGCCAGGGTCTGGGGAAAAAGGTATGTGTAGGTGCTTATACCTCTAGGTTTTCACTTTAAGAACGTAAGGCTCTCTTGGCTTGGTGCCTGTGGCTCAATCGGCTAAGGCGCCGGCCACGTACACCTAAGGTGGCGGGTTCGAATCCCCAGCCCGGGCCCGCCAAACAACAATGACGGCTGCAACCAAAAAAAAAAAAAAATGGCTGGACGTTGTGGCGGGCGCCTGTGGTCCCAGCTACTTGGGAGGCGGAGGCAGGAGACTCGCTTGAGCCCAGGAGTTGGAGGTTGCTATGAGCTGTGATGCCATGGCACTCTACCCAGGGGGATAGCTT
>CAUYQV010040089.1:0-16111 GCA_963574575.1 Galagoides demidoff
TGTGGCGGGCGCCTGTGGTCCCAGCTACTTGGGAGGCGGAGGCAGGAGACTCGCTTGAGCCCAGGAGTTGGAGGTTGCTATGAGCTGTGATGTCATGGCACTCTACCCAGGGGGATAGCTTGAGGCTCCGTCTCAAAAAAAGAAAAAAAGAGTCTTCTATCCCTAAAGCATAACATATTAATCAGGGGCCATCACCACTGCACAGAGGGCATCACTCTAAATAAGGTGTGGACTGGTTTTTTTTGAGACAGAGTCTGAAGCTGTTGCCCTGGGTAGAGTGCTGTGACGTCACAGCTCACAGCAACCTCAAACTTTTGGGCTTAAGTGATTCTCTTGCCTCAGCCTCCCAAGTAGCTGGGACTACAGGCACCTGCCACAATGCCTGGCTATTTTTCAGTTGTAGTTGTCACTATTGTTTGGCAGGCCTGGGCTGGATTTGAACCCGCCAGCTCTGGTGTATGTGGCTGGCGCCCTAGCTGCTGAGTTACAGGCAGCGAGCCAGGTGTGGACTTCATAATAAGTGAACATGATGCATGTAAATAACACAATTGCATCTAATGGTCCTAATAAAGCCTTGAGAGGTGGGTATCATTATCCTCATTTTACAGATGAGGAAAATGACTCATCAAAAATAAAATGTGTGTTATAGGCTTACTATAAATTCCTAGGGAAGCACACAGAGCCTGAGGGAGCGGGACTGCTAATCAGCTCTAAAGGTATCTGCATGGAAACTGAACAATGTGCTGATTCTCCTCTGAAGGAGCCAACTGATCAGGGAGCTCCAGGCCCTCTGAGGTCACTGGCGGAGCAAGACGTGGCCCACGTGGCACTGCTAGTACGCGAGGAGGGAAGAAAGCGAGCCCGCTGAGAAGGCTCACACGCAGCTCTCCCGTCTCACTGCATCTCAACCACCTGGTTCTAAGTGAAGCTGCTCCGTGGCGACGTGACACTCACCACCACTGCAGGCAAAGTCGTGCATGCTGTGCTTGTCACTCTCCCCCCCTGGGTGACAAGGAGCCTTATTCCAACAGCGCTCTGCTTGTACACGCTGCACAGAAACCCTCTGTGTCTTTGGGTGGAGCAGGAGCAGCAGCAGTGGCTCCAGAACCCTGGCGATGTCGTGTCTCTGCAGGACCTGGTTCAGCCAGGCCTGTCCCACGGAGCTGGCAGAGCCGTCGAGGCTGCTGAGGCTGTCGAGCATGATGAACAGTGACCTGGAGGAAAACCCGCCATTAAAGCCAGCAACAAAGCACCTACTCTAACTTTAGCATAAATTGTTTCTTATTTTGAATTAACTACTTTAAAGTAGTCACACTTCAGGATAAATTTTAATCACAACATTTTTATAATCTTAATCTCAACATGTTCAGGAGGTGTAATGAAAAAAAAATATAGCCTTTTCACTTAAAAAAAAATAAATGATTTTGCAATTTCAGAAGCCTTCATCAATTATAAAACAAATACAAAAGAAAAGAAAACTTATTAGCCTTGTCCCAGCACCATGTTCCTGTCCACGTGACCCAGTACCGAACCTTCTCTATCAGTCCATGCTCCTGTGCTCCTATTCTGTTCATTGGTCACACTAAGCGCTTAGCTCAAGGAAGACCTTCTGTTAACAGTAGGAAGGAGGAGACCAGTCTGGTCTAGTTCTAAGCGTGAATGCTTTCAATTTTTCCCCATTCAATATGATGCTAGCTGTGGCCTTTATATTCTGAGGCAAATTCCATCTAGCCTATTTTTGTTAAGTGTTCTTATCATAAAAGAGTGCTGAATCTTGTTGCTTTTTCATTGTCTACTGAAAAAATCACCTGGTCCTTGTTTTTGCATTTTCTGTTCAATATAGTGCTGGATGAAGTCTTAGCCAGAGCAATGGAAAGAAGTCAAGGGTCTTCAAATGGGGAAAGAAGAGGCTAAATTATGCTTCTTTGCTGATGACATGATCTCATATCTAGAAAATCCCCAAAATTCAACCAAGAAACTCCTGGGATTGATAAATAAATTCAGGTCAGTATCAAGTTACCAAAAAAGTATACACAAAGTAGCCTTCATATATGCCAACAATAGTCAAGCTGAGAATCAAATCAAAGACAAAGTTCCTTTCTCAGTATCAACAAAGAAAATAAAATACCTTGGAACATACTTAACAGAGGAGGTGAAAGGCCTCTATAGGGAAAACTATGAAACACTGAGGAAAAAACTGCAGAGGATGTGAACAGATGGGAAAACGTATCACACTCATGGATTAGCAGATCAACAGTGGTAAAAGGGCTAAACTACCCAAAGTGATTCACAGACTTAATGCAATTCCCACTAAAATACCAATGCCATTTTTTGCAGATGTAGAAAAATTAGTTCTGTACTTCATAAGGAACCAGGAAAGATCCTGAATAGCCCAGACAACCTAACATAATCAGAACAAAGCGGACTTTACTATAGTAACCAGAACAGCAGGGAACTGGCAGGGAAACAGACACAGAGATCAGAACAGAGAGCTAGAAGACCATCCTCTACTCCCATCTAATTCCTGACAAAACAGATAAAAACACACAGGAAAAAGAATTTCTGTTCACTAAATAGTGCTGGAAAAACTGGTTGGCTACATAACAAAGACTGACACAGGACCCTCACCATTCACAAAAATTAACTCATGATGGATATAAGACTTAAACCTACAGCAGGAAACTGTAAGAATCATATAAGAATATTTTGGAAAAATTCTTGTACTTACTGGCCTATGCAAAGAATTCATGAAGACTCCAAAAGCAATCATAGCAACAAGAAAAAATAAACAAATGGGACCTGATCAAACTAAAAGGCTTCTGCACAGCCAAGGACACAATTAAAAGAGCACATAGACAATCCACAGAAAACACTCATAGGCTTTACAGCTGATAAAGGGCTGATAACCAGAATGTACAAAGAATTCAATCAACTCAGCAAGAAACAACTAAACCACCCCACTAAAAAGTGGCCAAAAGACATGAACAGAAACTTTCAAAATGAGGATATACTAACGGTCAACAAACTCATGAGAAAATGTTCAATATCTTTAATCATTACAGAGATGCAAATCAAAACCTCAATGAGAGGTAACCAACTCCAAAATGCATGGCTCCGATTAAAAGTCCCGATCAACAGACGCTGGCCTGGATGTGGAGAGAAAGGAGGTCTTTTTTAAAGTATGATTTCCGTTTTTTTTTTTCCCAAAGGACAGCTGTTCTTCAGTCCTCAAGGACTCAACTGCTTACACAGGGTTGGCGGAGGTGGCGGGACGGCACCTGCAGGTCTAAGTCGGGTGGGGCTTGGTCCCGCGGGCTCCCGAGAACCAGCCGACCACCAGGCTGGGCGCGCCTCCCGCAGAGACGCACCCTCTCCTGGGAAGCGCACAGGGCCGAATGAGGACTCGCTGCAGAAATACCTCCGTCCTTCCAGCTTTGTCTCTGGGCAGCCCACGCAGCCGCAGCCTCCAGCCCGACCTGGGCTCCTCTTCCTCACCTGGGATGTGAGGCCCCCGGCAAGGCTGTACCACCAGACCCCGACCAGAAGAGTCCTCACGAGAGAGAGGGTGGCAAGGATGACAGTTCACTTTACTCAAATTTTTGTTATTATTCAGCATTTATGCTGAAATGTAGAGCGAAAAGGAGTTCCTAAAATTTAATTATCTGCAGAACATGGAAGAACAGGTGCACTGTGCATCTCTGGCAGGCTTTGCAGCCCATCCGGAAAGAGCTGGCGCTGCGGGCGGGCGCGCTGCCAACCAGCAGCCTCTCGGAAAGGTGTGTGGAGACACCGCCACCATCGTAAAGGAGACTGTCGTTTGGCCCAGCGATCCCACTGCTGGGTATGTATCCAAAGAATAAAAGGTCATTTCATAAAAGGGAAACCGGTGCTGACTGTTTACAGCAGCGCAATTTATACGCTCCAAGACGCAACAACAGCCCAGCGCTCCCAGTCCATGAAGAGATTAATAAAATGTGTATATACTATAGAGTACTATTTTGTCTTGAAAAGAGGTGTACAATGTCTTTTGTGACAACTTGGACGAAATTGGCAACCATTCTTTTAAATGAGGCATCATGAGAACAGAGAAAAACACGCACTTGATACCAAGTTGGAACTAAGAGGTGCACACATGGAGCTTCCAAAATAAAGTCAGGAGCAGGGGCCAGAGGGATGGGCAGAGTCACACCATGCACACTATCTGGGCAAAGGCACACCTTACCACTTTGACTCAATCTGTGCAAAAACAATGTAAACAAAATATGTAAACCCGCCAGAGTGGACATAAAGTTCATATTTTACTATGTTAAATTACTTCAAACTGCACACAAACATTACATCCACCCTGTATTCTGAAATAAAATAAAAATAAAATTTTTAAAAGGCCAGGAAGGTATGGTTAAGAAAACCCAAGATCAAATCACTTCTGTGGTCTTGGGCAAGCAGCTTAACTTCTTCTGGCCTCCAATGCCTCATTTATAAGGAAAGGTGGTTTTCGAATTAGAGATGGTTATTGTTAAGTGCAAGTCCAATATATTTAATATATTGTAGAGGTTCAGTAGAAGATCGCTCACAAATGATAATGCTGCTTGAAAAACACCAGCTAAAAGAATGTCTAATAGACCACACATCTGATGCTCAGCTGAGCTTTAGACCATAGTTAGACTCATGGCCACCGCTCTGAGACTTTCTGGTGAGACTATCTCACAACTATCTGCGAATCTACCAATAAATGGCAGCTTCTTGGAAGTTAATGCAAATCTGATTATTTGAGGTATGAGTCCCTTAAGTAGTCTATACAAAAGTAAAACCACTCCCAGGCAGCTAATGATTCTTTGAATTCATGCAAAGGATTTGTGAGCTATAGGTTTTTAAGACTAGTTTAGGCAGATGACTGAGAACAATTGCTCCAGATACACTAACTACAATCAGCTATTTACACAATAAACAGTCACTGAATGTGAGTAAAGAGGCTGTGCCCCTGGCACCTGGAGTGGCGTGTGGCACCAGTGTCACTGAGTGTGAGTGTAGAGGCTGTAAGCACTGCTGTGCCCCCAGCACCTAGAGTGGCGTGTGGCACCGGTGTCACTGAGTGTGAGTGTAGAGGCTACATCCATGGCCATGTCCCCGGCACCTAGAGTGGCGTGTGGCACCAGTGTCACTGAGTGTGAGTGCAGAGGCTGCATCCATGGCCATGTCCCTGGCACCTGGAGTGGCGTGTGGCACACAGCAGGGATAAACATCCAGTGAAGTGTAGGGGCCCTGGGTGCTCCAAAGCAAGGAAGAAAATCTGGTAGGTAAGTGAAAATAGCATGCATTTTAATATAGCTTAGATTTTTCAAAATAATTAAAAAATTCCTTTATAAAATTTACAAGTTATTATCTTCTACTTTTGCCAAACTAGACAGTGCATTAAGGAAGAGCGACAACATTAAGAGTTCTGACTATAAAATCTGAATATAAAATAGAACCAACCTGTCAAAAGATCGTGCGAAAGATGAAGACTTATTTATATGAAGATCCCTTGTTAGATGCCAAAGAACTGCAAACTTTGCATGTGCATCCAACCTTATTTTCTGAGGAAAAATATCAGAGATTAAATTATTTTATTCTCTCTTGAGGATATTAACTGATTTTAGTACAATCAAATCATCTAGGAGTGCTATATTATATTCAATGTCCACAGTACTCAAATACACCAACATAAACTTTATTTTTATGGACAAAGATACAATATTGAATAAAAGGATTATCTTGCCTGCCTCATAAATAATTACTGTTTAATCTTTAGGTAACAGTTTACTAGATTATTGTACAACAGTAGAAGAAAAAGCTAATTATGTACATATCATGATATTTTGAGTCTAAAAAGCATTATCCTTTTCATCTTAATGTAAATATTTAGTTGTCAATTAATTTTATTGTACTTTATAATTTATTTTTTCTTCCAGAAATTATGTTAATCTCAAATGACTTTTTTTATCGCTTCTCGGCCTTTTGGCTAAGATCAAGTGTCAAATGACTTTCTAATCACTTATAAAGTTGTCTTATTATACTCAAAAATTTAAACCTAAAAGTTACTTTTATAAGAAAAATATTAAATAACTTTTGTGATTATTTGGAAAAGGATTAAGCATTATGATAATAATGGACAGAAAAATATAAAACTAAGTGACAAAGACAGCATTTGGTATGAGATAATGAACATTTTTAATATAAACCAAGTAGAAACTGTCATATTATCAAAATTTTTATACTCTTCATCTAGCATTTATGGAATCCTTCAAGCAAAAGTCTCAAGAAACTAGAATGCAGCTCCTTATACTGCCTGTGACAGAGGAGACTAATCTCTCTGTGGGCTTAATACATGCCTTGACAAAGGCAACCAATGGAAACATGCAAAAATTAAGTAATGAAAGGTGTTTTCTTTTTCTTTTTTTTTTTTTTTTGTAGAGACAGAGTCTCACTTTACCATCCTCAGTAGAGTGCTGTGGCGTCACGCAGCTCATAGCAACCTCCAGCTCCTGGTCTTAGGCAATTCTCTTGTCTCAGCCTCCCAAGTAGCTGGCACTACAGGCACCAGCCACAATGCCTGGCTATTTTTTTGTGTTGCAGTTTGGCCGGGGCTGGGTTTGAACCCGCCAACCTTGGTATATGGGGCCGGTGCCCTATCCACTGAGCCACAGGCACCGCCCATGAAAGGTATTTTAATTTCTTTCATGGATGTATTCGTTTAGTAAAAATTTAGAACTACTTATTAAAAAATGAATTGTTACACAAGTAAAAATAGGCATATAATTTGTCCTGGATATATAATTAATGTAAAACATAAATTATTAGGTTAAAATCTGGCTTTATCTAAAAACTTTATTTCTGAACAGTTTTGAAAAAAATACGTCGAAATAGAAATAGAAGTTTACCCATAAACTTTTCATTCCCTTCATGACCTCTCCCCCTGCCAAATGCTTCATTTACCTCAACTAGTGCATTTTTGAATATGAATCAAACTCACTACCATTTTAAGTTTTTAGAAATAGTGCAATCCACTCATAAAAGCCCTTCAATAAACTCTGCTATTTATTCCTATCAGACGGGGAGACCACAGGCTCCGTTGAACCATCCCGAGGAGGCCAATCAGAACAACAGCTCCAGCGTCTTCTCAGCCTGACTCACAACACGGCCACTGTTGACTTACATATCACGCTTCCTATATGTTAGGTTATAAAATTCTTATTTTGAATATTATCATCCCAATAATAGAACCTCACCTTTTAACATTTTATAGCTAATAAATGTAACTTATGCATTAGTTCATTTCACATATATCAGTTAATGTGTCAGTTTTATTACTGAGGCCACTGTTTCCTCTCTAAGTGACCTGAGAACCTAGACCAGCAACAACCTTAGTCTTTTCACCCATGCTGGTATTCCGAAGCAAGAAACAGACTCAGCATTTTTTATTTACTTTTTCACATTACCAATGCTTTTGCAAAGAACTTTTGTCTAAAAAGAGCAGAATGAATTTATTTTGAAGACGTTAAGGCCATTCTGAAGAAAGCTGTATTGTCTATTACTCAGACATTTAATTTTCCTAAAGAGTTTCCTTGATCTGGGGAACTCAGGTGTGGGGGGATATGTATGTGCACAGATAAGAGGACTGACCTTGTCTTTATGGGTTAACTGCTGACTTATCACATCCTCACAGATGCTGGAAGAAGGAACCAGGTTGTGTAACTGATAAAACAGCTCCACACTCTTCTGGTGGTGCTGAGGTGTCCCATCTCCCAGCTGCTCCCACAATGTCAAAGCTACATGCTAAAGAAAAAGACATAAAAGTGACAGAGTTAAAAAGCCACAAATGAAATCTTATTTAACAAACATTTCCCACTGGGTACAAACTGGTACCTGGTCTGTGACTATCAGACCAGGGAAGTCTTTAACATTCACTCTGCCACTAGGATGAGCTTTGCATGTAAGGCCCTCCCTCTGCTTACTTTCAGGTCACCTAGTCCCTTAGAACCTTTTACGACAGTGCTTTACTTATATTTCATTTTATTTTTTGGAGCCAGACAGAGTGCTCTGTCGCCCAGGCTAGAGCACAGTGGTGCAATCATAAGTTTATTGTAATCTCAAATTCGTGAATTCAAGGGATCCTCCCACATCAGCTTCCCTAGTAGCTGGGACTACAGGTGTGTACCATCTCGCCTGGCTACATTAAAAAAAAGTTTTTTTGTAGAGATGGGGTCTTGCTATGTTGCTCAGGTTGGTCTTGACTCCTGGCTGCAAGTGATCCTCCTGCCTCAGCCTCCCAAAGTGCTGGGATTATAAGTATGAGCTGCCACATCCAGCTGATATTTAAACATCAGATATGTAAGCACTTTCTGCAGGCCCAGATAGAAACCTATTTCACTATTTTAGTAATATTTAATGACATGATATTATAAGACATTTCCCTTAATAGAAGAGAAATCCAACATTGAATGAGGGATTTAATATGTGAAGTTGTATGTTAGAATGAAAAGTTATTAATAGTCTAAATATCCAAACTACTTAAAACTTCTAGAGTTGGCAACACATATTTTGCAGCTACCAGTGTAAACACAGCCTTTATTATGACGGCATTAATAAAAATGCAACAATCCCTACTCAAGGCTTGCCACCACCATGCTGCAGAAGCCAACTCTAACCTAGCAGGAGGAAATACCTGGAGGGCACAATGGCTGGAAACCGGATTTTAAACCATTTTTTAAATGTAGAGTATAAAGAATCTATCTTCTTAAGGCAAAATGCAATCCACACATAGTTGATATTCTTTTTTATGTAGAAGATATCATCTATATCACTGTGGCATTTTTTCTGAATGACATCACAGATGATAATCAGACAGGATGAAGAGTCAGAAAAGCTTTTCATGGATGTTTAGAGCACTGAGGTTTTACTTCAAGAAAAGTAAGTGTCACAACCACTTAATCTGAAAATAAGCTCAACTCCATAAATGAGGCTCCTCTTTTCAGCTGGACTGCTCCTCCATGGCTTCAGTGCACTAACCCTTGTCTTTTAGTGCCCTGAAACCCCCTTACGCTTATCTTTTACCCTCGTGTAACTGTGAACAAAACAGGAAAAGTAATATATATCAAGTGCGACATTATTTTCCATGTGGTATGATATGAAGAGGTGGTTAAGCCTGATTATCATCTGTAAAATCACTGTTAAGCAAACTCGGTCCAGTATCATACATGGCAGCGATGATCTTAGTCATGTGTGCACTTCTTAGAATTTACCTTGAAAAACTCAGTCTTCTCAGCTATGTACCTCAGATTTCCCTGAGTGAGGGGAGGTCTGATAACCACGGCTACTCTTCCCTGGTTTGGACTTAAGGGCTGCGCAGGCTCCACACTGTTGATGTTGTCCCCAGTGACCACGGCCACAGACTGCGTCAGGCCCACCAGGTCCATGACCAGAGAGATGGCAACACTCTGGACACTGAAGTCTCGAGCTTGGCTGCAGGCGTCCATCAGAGTCTGGAGCCACTGCGGAGGCTGCTCACGTGCACAGTCTGTGAGAAGATGGGACAGTCAGGGTCCACACGCACCCTCCCGCACAGACCAGGCTGACGCCAAGAACAAGCAGCTCTGCTGTTAACAGGACCTCGGCTCTCACCTTCCCAGAGCCAAGAAAACTAAGCAGCAAGAATTTCACTAACTTGTTTCCAATATGCATTTTTCTTATGCTTACAATCTATTTTCTTCTCCTGAAAATATACTGAATTTGTTGTATATTAATCAACAAACATTATATAGTACTTACTGTACTATATGTGTATCTATCAAAATTTAAATACAGGTAAACACATAGGCTACTGGTAATGATACAGGGAGCCAGTGCATCTAATGTTATAATACTTCTCTCCAGAGATTTCCTTCTTAGCTTCTAATCACCTGCAATCAAACTGGGAAAGAAATCAAAATCGCACCATCTTCCAACCATCGATTTGTCTATAGTAAGAGTATTTCATTTAAAAGAATTATATTAACACAACAGTTTAAAAAATTAATTGGGCAAAAAATACTCCAGTTTTGATATGTGAATGCTTCTTTTAAAAAAGCATTCTACAGATAATATTGAAATATAAATAAAACAGACAACTTTACCGTTCTCCAGTTTTTCAGAACGTAACTCTGCCGTGTGGCTCCCCTCAGCAATGTAGACTGGGAAGCTGGAGCACTCCAGGAAGAGCTGACAGGCAGCAAGGAAGGCTGCCAGGTATTCTTTGGAAGATTTCTGTTTGCTTATATTTCTGTCCTTGACATCTCCTTGTGAATCCCTGTCCCATTTTGAAGTCTCTCCTTGTTCTCCGCCCAGACCCCCTTCCTGCTCTGAAGCCAGGGCCTGTGAGAAGCCGCTGCCCTGGACCACGTACAGGTTGATGAGCCTGCCCAGGAACTGCTGGGCGTACTCCAGGCAGCACTGCATGGCCGTCTTCTGGGCCGCCTTTCCACCGTGCGCTGCGGCTGCCTGTGGGACAAGCGAAGGGGGCTGGATGACTGTCTCCTCCGACCCCACCGTGGAGGCGGTCTCCGTCTCAGAGGACGTGCTGCCCACTGGGATGGGAGCTGCGCCCGGCCCCTCACTCAGCTCCCGGTCGGTGCCATCCGTCCGGTCTGCCTGGTACTGGATGAACTCAGTGAACCCACTCTCTGACGAGCGACTGCTGGGTGGATTTTCTCCATCGTCAAACACCTCAGCAGGATTTTCAAGAGAAATTGATGACACCTGGTAGAGATTTTAAAAGAAGTAAAAGGCTAAGTAGGTAAATTTATACATGAAAACATTTAAAATGTCTTAAAAGACATTCTAGATAGGAAAGTCACGATATAATCTACATATTCTGCTGAATCTTAAAGCGGCTCCTTCACTTGTTCATGTAACAAGCAATGGAAATCCTGAAACGCTTCTCATTAGTACATTAATACATATTTATACAACAAACATTTATTATTCACTACTATGCACTGTATAAGGTTAGGTTCTTGAGGACAAAAATATACAGGTATGTGTAAATCTCTAGGATTTCTATTCTTGTTTTCAAATGACTAGCAACTGATTCAATTAACTCCATAAAATCCACTTTCTGAAGTCTAAACAATGAGACGTGTAAGGTTACAAAGTGGCGTTTAAAAAACCAGAAATATCATCTCACAGATCACATGTCTGGGCCACCTTAATATGAAATTTTTGTTGACATATATAAAACACTAATTAAATCTTTGCTATTAATCTTACATTCCTTCAGTGAGTAGTTGCTGAACTTACACCATGTGCCATGATATGTAGGAGGAATACAAGAAGTAGTTTATAATCCAGAGGAGACATATGACAGACAATTAATTACAACATAAGCAAACAAACGAACCAGTTCCTGGAGAAGAGCTGGAATTTATTAGCCTTTCCTCCCTATAATAAGTACAAGTATCAAGTTATCTTCTGGCTTAGTTTAAATGAACAAAAGCTATACATATCATTAATTGCCTGGGTGACTGTGCCAGGGTATACTTTGAATTTAAATGAGATCATAAAAAGTGATCTTATTATAATAACGTATGAACTAAACAGTCTACTGCCCAAAGCTGGGCCTCACCCACGTCCCTTGCTTCAGTGAATAACACTGCTCCTCCCGGTAGGAAGGCGGCCACTGAGGGCTCAGGGCTGGGGTCTTTCCACCTTTCCCTCCCCCCATCCACGTCAGCGTACTGGTTAGGGTGAAGGGCTAAGTTGACAGGGGCCCTGTCCCTCTGATGCTTGGCAAGTAATTTAACTTCTCCAAACCTCAGTTTCTTTACCTCTATATAATTAAGATGAAAATAATTCCCACATTTTATAGTCACTACAAGGATTAAGTTACAGAATATATAAAGCATGTGGCATAATGTTTAGGACTTAATGAACAGTAAATGTGAGTGACCACCTGTTACCCTTTTCAATCTATTGCTAAGTCTTTTTAACTGTCTTCCTAACCACCCATTCTGCCCTCACTCCCCACGCTGCCCACAAGTCACCACTATAATGGGTGGCTGCTTCAGTCTCCCACATCCAGTCTTTGTTTTTCAGATCTGCACCCACACTTCAGCCAGAGTAACTTTTCTAACATGCAGATCTGATTATTTCCCTCTTTTTCCCCCTCAAAGCCTCCCCATCCCTCCAAGACAAAGGCTGAAAGCCCCACTGAGAGGGAGCAGGCAGGAGGCGCCCGCCCGGTGCACTTGCTCCCTTCTGCCGCCCTCCTCCCCCAGTTGTGCTCTCCTTTCTTCCTTCCCCCACCCCACCAAGTCCTCTGGAGTCTCACTCCAGCATTCTTTTCTCAAGTGAGGCTCCCTTTGCTCCCAGCCAAGGTCAGGTTACTGCCCCATTTCCCACCTTCCTACCTTATACTAGATAAGTTTAGTAGTTGTTAGAAGACTTCAGATGAGGACATTTTAAAAACATTATTCCAAAATATTTAAAGGGGTACAAAGGTTTTTGTTACGTGGATGTCTTCCATAATGCTGCTGGGGCTTCGGGGTGCCATCAGCAGAACAGTGCTCACTGCACCTGACAGGCGAGTCTCCACTGCTGGCCCCCCACCCCGTTTCTTGGTTTCTTATGTCCTTATGTCCCTCTGTGCTGTGCATGCCCATCATTTAGCTTCCAAGTATTAGAAAGCATATCTGTTGTCTGTTTCTCCATTCCTGAGATACTCTGTTAGGATGATGGTCTCCAGTTCCGTCCAAATGGCTGCCAAAGACACTGACTCACTCCGGTCCATGGAGAAGTCATGCTCACGGTGCATATCTACACCACACTTTCTTATCCACATTCAAGGGCACTTTGGCTGGCCACATCTTTGTGATTGTGAATTATGCTAAACTGTGATAAATATTTGAGGGCAGGTATATTTTTATAAAGTGTCTTCTTTTCCTTTGCTGTATTGAATAGTAAGCCAACATTCTTTCTTTGAGGAAACTCCTACGGTTTCCACAGAGGCTGCACTAATTTGTAGTCCCACAACAGTGCGAAAGTGCCCTTCTCCCTGCACCCAAACATCTGCTGGTTTTGACTTTTATTAATGGCCATCCTAACAAGGGTAGAATGGTATTTCATTGTGGTTTTAATTTGCATTTCTCTGATGATTAGTGATGTTCAACATTTTTTTCATGTTTGTTGGCCATTTGTCTATCTTCTTTTGAAAAGCATCTGTCTGTCTTTAGCCTACTTTTTAATTTTTTTTCCTTGCAGATTTATTCAAGTTCTGGATATCATCAAGATGTAGACTTTGTGAATATTTCTCCCATTCTGAAGACTGTCCATTTACCCCGCTGATTCTTTTCTTTGCAGTACGGAAGCTTAATAAATTAAGCCCCATTTATTTATCTTTGTTATTGCTATATTAGTCTTTGGGGTCATAGTCATAAATTCTTTACCTAGGTTGAAATCATGTTTCCTATGATTTCTACATAATTTTTTATGGTTTCATGTCTTCTTTAATCGACTTGAATGTTTTATATAGGGCAAAAGATGGGGGTCCTGTTTCACTCTTCTGCATGTGGCTAGCCAGTTATGTGTACAGGTTTTCATAATATTCACTAAGGATATTTTGTGCTTCTGTGCTATCAGTTGTAGCATCTTTTTTATTTTCTGATAGAGCATATTTGAGTTAGTTTTTTTGTATTTCCAGTTAGTCTGGAGAGTGATTTATTAATTTTATCTTTTTAAAAACCACTTTTTGTAATTGACCCTTTGTATTGTGTTTTGTTTAGTTTGCCTCTGAGCTTTGGTGTTTGTTTTCTTCTGCTGGCTTTGGTCTGGTTGGCTCTTGATCATCTTTCTCTTGAGCTGTGACCTTAGGATGCTAATTTGCAATCTCTGTTTTTTGGTATTGGTATTTAAAGTTATGCACTTTCCCTCTATATCTATATCCCATAGATATTGAAAGTTTGATGTTCCTTGATGTTCAGTTTGAGGAATCTATTGATTTCCATCTTATATCATCATTAACCCAAGGATCATTCAGTAGCAAGTTGTTTATTTCCATTGCTTTGTGTAGACTTGAGTGTTTCTAATTTTATTTCACTCTGGTTTAGGAAGATACGTGGTATGAGTTTAAATTTTTGAATTTCCAGAGAATTTGGTGGCTCAAAATATGATCAATCTTAGAAAATGTTCCTTACAAGACTTGGCAATTATGAACTGAGCTGCAATGAACAATCTGGTGCATATATCTCTGTTCCCAATTGATTTTTGGTCTTTTGGATATACACCTAGTAGAGGAATTGCAGGATCAAATGGCAGGTCTACATTTAAATCCCTGAGTGTTCTCCAAACTTCTTTCCAAAAGGAACATACTAGCTTGCATTCCCACCAGCAGTGCAGAAGTGTTCCCGTTTCTCCACATCCATGCCAACATCTGTAGTTCTGGGATTTTATGATGTGGGCTACTCTTACTGGAGTTAGATGAGATCTCAAAGCCCATAGGCCCATGAATGGATCAATAAATTGTGGTATATGTATACCATGGAATACTATGCAGCATTTAAAAAAGATGGAGACTTTACCTCTTTTATGTTTACATGGATCGAACTGGAAAATATTCTTTTTAGTAAAGTATCTCAGGAATGGAAAAAATATATCCAATGTACTCAGTACAATTATAAAACCAATTTATAATCACTCACACTTCATATGAGAGATGAATCACAACTATAGCCCAGGATGAAGGAGGGAAGGGGAAGGTGATGGTAAGGGAGGGGTGTAGTTCAATAGAGGGAGGGTTAACGGTGGGACCTCACCTATGGAGCATATTGCAAGGGTACAAGTCAAATCTATCAAGTACTGAACACAAATGTCTTAACACTGTGATTAAGTAAATGAGGTGAAAGCTATGTTAATTAGTAGGATATAAGCACTCCAATTTGTACAAATAATCAACACATTGAATCCCCCAAACGCATAAATGTATTCATGATCTATATATATGACTTAATAAAAAAAAAGAAAAAGTGTTTCATGTACTGATGAGAAAAAAACCTATATTTTTAATTTTTTGGTAGAATGTTCTGCAAATTTCCATTTGTTCTAGAGACCCCTTTAATCTCAGCATTTCCTTACTGAGGAATGATGTGTCTGACTCTGTCAGTGGGGTACTGAAGCCCCTGGCTAGTAAGATGCTACTGTTTGTTTAGATCTTAAAGAATCTGCTTTATGAATCTGGGAGCTCCTATGTTAGGTACATTTATATCTAGGATTAGCCCTCATGTTGAATTTCTCTATTTACCATCATAAATGCATTTTTTTAATCCCTCGTTTTTTTTTTATTATTAATACAGTCATGGGGTACAGTGTGCTGTTTTTATATACAATTTGAAATATTTTCATCAAACTGGTTAACACAGCTTTCATGTCATTTTCTTAGTTATTGTGTTAAGACATTTATATTCTACCTTTAGAAAGATTTACATGTAAGATGAACTACAGGCATGATCCCACCAATCATCCTCCCTCCACCCATCCCCTCGCCCCCCCCTTCCCCATATTCTTGGCCTATAATTGGGTTATAGCTTTCCTATGAAAGTTACAAATTAGTTTCATAGGAGGGCTGAGTACAATGGATACTTTTTCTTCCATTCTTGAGATACTTTGCTAAGAAGAATATTTTCCAGCTCCATCCATGTAAACATGAAGGAGGTAAAGTCTCCATCCTTCTTTAGGGCTGCATACTATTCCACGGTGTACATATACCACAGTTTATCGATCCATTCATGGATCAATGGGCACTTGGGCTTCTTCCATGACCTAGCAATTATGAGTTGGGCTGCAAGAAACATTCTGGTACAAATATCTTTGTTGTAGTGTGATTTTTGGTCTTCTGGATATATACCTAGTAGAGGAATTGTAGGCTCAAACGGCAGGTCTATTTTTAGTTCTCTAAGTGTTCTCCAGATGTCTTTCCATAAGGAACATATTAGTTTGCATTCCCACCAGCAGTATAGAAGTGTTCCCTTTTCTCCACATCCACACCAGCATCTCTGATTTTGGGATTTTGTTAACCACTCTTGATTTAAAGTCTGTTTCATCTGAT
>CAUYQV010040092.1:0-10549 GCA_963574575.1 Galagoides demidoff
ATGGCCGGGCATTGTGGCGGGCGCCTGTGGTCCCAGCTACTTGGGAGGCGGAGGCAGGAGACTCGCTTGAGCCCAAGAGTTGGAGGTTGCTATGAGCTGTGATGCCATGGCACTCTACCCAGGGGGATAGCTTGAGGCTCCATCTCAAAAAATAAAAAAAGAGCTTAAATGGGATAGCTTACAGAATTATTTGGGTCCTGAAAGGAAACTTAGAAATTTTTATATTGTATTGCTTAAGAAGATGCCAAAATCATTTTTAAAGTTATTAAAAATTCTCCTGCATTCAACAAATAGATACATACAACAAATGTGATACATTTGAATATTAAATTGTTTAAATCATGCAAAAAGTGAATACATGTTTCAATTTAGTAAGACATTTACAAGTTGAAGTTTAGTGTTTTTCAGTATTATGACCGAATTCTGAAATTTTTAGTGTATTTTATAGACTTTCAAATAAGTCATTATAAATCTCTTAAATAATAAAGACATATTATTTTTCAGTCCCAAGTAAAAATCTGGACATTTTTATTGAAGAAGACACATTATGAAGTTAATAGTAACAACAACAACAAAAAGACAATCCTTAAGTGCTATGATTTAAATGTTTGTGTCCCCCCAAAATTTATCTGTTGAAACCTAAGCCCCCCAAGATGATAGTATTAGCAGGTGAGGCCTTTGAAAGATGATTATTTCATAAGGGCAAAGTCCTTTTGGATGGGACAAGTGCCCTTATCAAAGAGGCCTCAGAGAACTGCTTTGTTCTTTCCATCACATGAAAATGTAGAAAGAAGGAACAGGCCCTCATCAGACAGCTACACGGCCAGCACCTTAATCTTGACCTTCCCAGCCTCCAAAACCATGAGAATTAATAATTTCTGGTGTCTATAAACTAACTTGTCTATGATAATCTTGTTATAGCACCTGACATGGACTAAGATACTAAGAATGTTGCCTGGAGATTATTAAGATCTCCTAGGCAAGAGACATCTCCCAGCCAAGATAAAGAAAAAGGAACCAGATTTAGCCTGACACCTGAAACAACTCAAAAATGAGCAAAGTCTTTTAAACAATGACTTAATGTTGAACACTGAGCAAAAAAGGACAATCATTCCTAAGAGACAGGACACAAACACGGTAATTATACAACAGAATCAACCTGAAGAGAGTGTCAAGATTATGTCATGAAGAGCAGGAAACCAACAGAGCCTGGTTGTCGCTCTGAGTTGAGGAGATGGGCTGGAGTACAAGAAGACCAACATGCCTAGAGTATTTAGTGAGGAGCACAGGTGAAATACACAGACGGGTGAAAGCTGCAAAATAAAGAGCTCTGAACACGTGCAGGATCTTCCTCCTCGGGCTTTCAGCTAAGTACTGATCAACTCATGCATGTCAGGAAACCTCTCAAGACCCACGTGAAAGGATTAGAAAGAATAATCCCAACCCTCACATAATTTGAGAATAGCTCCTCCTGTTACCACTGTGGGAGCTTCATAATTAATAGGATATCAGGTAGAATATTTAGGAGAATTTTGCCTCAGTAGGAGGTAAAACTAGCCCTGTACTGAATATGCTGCTCTGGTCTTACCAAATTACTTAACTGTATCCAATAATAAAAAACAAAAATATAAAAATATTAGGATCCAACAAGTTAAAATCGCAGTGTCTAAAGGCGTCCTCAAACTACAACCCGCAGACCACATGTGGCCCGCTGAGGATATGTATCCGGCCTGCCCGATGTTTTTGCCTCCGCTGCCCGTCCTACTTAGCAGCGGACTCATCCTGGGGCCTGCAGTCTGGCCCTCCAACAGTCTGAGGGACAGTGAACTGGCCCCCTGATAAAAAGTCTGAGGACCCCTCTAATCAAAATTTACTGAGCATGAAAAGAAGCAGGAAAATACAACACATGGAAACAAAAATAAATCAACTAAAACCAACCTCGAATGGTCATATGTTAGAATTAGTAGACAAAAAGTACTAAAAAAAAAAAAAAAAAATGGTTACTATGCCTTCAGAAATCTAGAGAAATTTTATAAGATATTCAGAAGATGAAAACTATAATGTCTAGGGTGAAAAAACATTTAACAGTATTGACAGCACCTTACACTTTGCAGGGGAAAAAAAGTAGTGGATTTAAAGTCACAGCAGTAGAAACTACCTAAAATGTAACTGTCATTGTTTTTTAAATATTGGAAAAAACTAATCGTGAATTGTGAATCACTTTCAGGCAGTCCAATTGGCAGGTAACTAGATTTCGCAAAGGAACAACAACAAAAGTACTTGAAGAAATAATGAATTAAATTTTTCTAAATCTAATGAAAAGTATTAAGCTGTAAGTCCAAGAGGCTTGATGAACTTCAAGCATAAGGAAACGTGAATAAGAAAACATTGACATGTTAACCACATGATGTTAACCACAAAATCTTTACAAAATTAGAGAGAAAAATACATTTTTTACAAGCAACAAAGACAATGTTGATGGCCAATTTCTCATTAGAAACAAAGTAAACCAGAAGACAGTGGAACATCTTCAAAGAAATGAAAGAAAAAAAATATCAACCTAAAATTATGTACCCAGTGAAAACATATTTTAAAAATGAGGACAAAATAATAATCTTAAAGAATAAGAAATGTTAAAGAAAATCCTTCAGACAGTGGAAAAATAATTACCCAGAATAATCCTGCCATCTCACAACTCTTAACCACATCTGCAAAGTCCCTTTTATGGCATAGGGTAGCATTCACAAATTCCAGGAATGAGGATGTAAATACCTTGGGTAGCGCATTATTCTGCCTGCCATACACCCCATACAAAGAAATTACTCCAGAACATTCTCCACTGAAACAAAAAATAACAATAGTAAAAGAAAAATATATGACTTCTTTTTCACATGGAAGCCTAGTTATGACTGAAAAGAAACAGACAAGAAAAAAATTGAGACTTCTTTGGACTCTGATGTCTGAGACATTCTCTTTTGACCTGCATAGTTAGTAAAGTAAGATGGTTTCTTCTTAATTACTCTCAAGCACACTACTTGATTTTGCAGCAAACAGTATTTGTATAATCACAGTATTATAAAGGCTGATTAAAAAAAAAACTCACAAGTAATCCAAAAGTGATTTCAAAAAAAAACTCCAAAGTTTCTGCCTGTATCAAGGGCTCTATCAAGCAAATTACTTTTCAATGAAAGGGCAAAAACTGGCATGAGAGGTTAGAATTGTGCTAACTTAACTCTGTGTTAATTTTCTGTAAGTAACATTTCGTGGTCAAGGTTTTTTCCCCCTTCATATCCTTAACAACACTCCAAACTTCTATGCTAAGTGGATTTATGGCCCATCGAGAATGTAATAACTCTTTACATTTTTCTTCTTCCATGAAATGCTTCAGTGCATGACCAAATTGACCTCTTAGATTTATTTCAGAACTAGTAATACAACTTCTGGGATGCTGCAAATGAGGAGAAATTATCTTTTTGTACATGTGTGCATACACCCGTGCCAATAAAAATTAGACATAATCAAGGCTTTCCATTCAGAAGAGTCGAGTATTTTAAACACAACCTGGGAGGTATAACTTTTACAATCATCCCAAGTTAATAATATGTCATAATATTAACTGTCCCCCCAACGCATATAAATAAAAGTTCCATTGTCTTACAAACATACTTTCTCATTCTGTAACTCATGAATTATCTAAATAGCCATAATTAAGCCAATAAATGGGAAGTATTTTTTAAATATACAATTAGTATTACTTCCCATCCCAAAACTACATAACTGGGAATGACAGTTCTGGCCTTCAGTGTAGAACACCATGTTTAGAGAAACCAGTACCATTTACAGAAATGTCTCTCTTCAGTGGTAACACAGGAGGCAAAATATTCCACTTGATTCTCCTCCAATCAAAGTTACAGACTTTGAAGCCACTGTGTTTGTTCACCAACTTTATCTACTTCCATTTAATGATTAAAACTCTGTTTAACTGAAGCCAAACCTGTCTGGACATCATTTGAGTTCCAGAGATGCCAGGCCAACATTTAGTTTCACATGACAGCCCTTGGCGACCCACATTTTTCAAACACTTACTGAAACTTCCCGTACAAAGAGTTGCTAATCATTATTTTGAGACAAGATGAGAATGTTGATCTGTTCACTGATAATTAACTGACTTCACATATGGAGAACCTGATTACCTGGATCTCAGCTTCTGTTTTGATCTTTCTATCAGAAAATAAATTCTGGTTATTTCCAGTGATGTTTTTAAGACTCGTACCAATAATACCAATTACTCTACTTTTTAACTAACTAGGTGGTCAATTCTCCTGACACTACAGAAAAACAAATGCTGTTACGTAGTAATAATTAATTCAACCCAACAAGTTGGGACCACAAAGTGCAACTTTTAGTATGCTACTTATATCCAAGGGCTAATCACCTAAAAAGAAGATCAACAGCCTCCATTCTCTTCAGCTGTAAAATCAGAGTTTGACATCTGAGGTTGTTTCAATAGGAATAAAGTACATTACATTAAGTTTCAGACATTTGCACTATGTAAAGGTAATTAGAGCAAAACTACGAAAAAAATCTCAAAAATGTACTTTTCCCCAAAATAATTGTCCTACATCTAAACATCTGAACTGTCCTGCTATGTAAGTTAGTTCTTTTACTTTTGAAGGACAGAACTCCAGTTCTTACCACAAAATCTGAACAAAATTGCAAATTAAAAATAATGAATTCTGGCTCAGCACCTGTGCCTCAAGTGACTAAGGCTCCAGCCACAAACAGCAGAGCTGGTGGTTCAATTCCAGCCTGGGCCTGCCAGACAACAATGACAACTACAACCAAAAAATAGCTGGGCGTTGTGGCAGGCACTTGTAGTCCCAGCTACTTGGGAGGCTGAGGCAAGAGAATTGCTTAAGCCTAGGAGTTGGAGGTTTCTGTGAGCAGTGATGCCACAGCATTCTACCCAGGGTAATAGCTTGAGACTCTGTTGCAAAAAAATAAAATAAAATAAAATAAAATAAAATAAAATAAAATAAAATAAAATAAAATAAAATAAAATAAAATGAGTTCAGAATCTATACATTTAGTTACACTTAATCAGGCACAAAGCCAAAAGAGAAACAAACATTAAGAGAATTAGGCTTATAAAGAAATAGTAAAATTGTGATGTGTATAATAGAAAAAACAGTGTATATAACAGAATTTATACCAATCAAATATAATTTCTAACAGTGCTAGAGAATAGAAATTTAATGTAATTCATGTAAGTACTTTAAAAATCAGATTCTTATACTAAGAATAACAGTAAAGTTTTTAAATCAGACCCTCCATTTTTGTCAAATGTTTATATCTGCCTAAACATAAAAGTAATACACCTAAAACATAAAAGTAATCCTTATCACGTATGTGCTGTCCTAGCAAACAAGCAAGCATTTTATCTGATTTTTACATTTTCTTTCAAAACCACTGCTATCGGGAGTTGTGTCACAGGAAGAACGAAAAGATTTAAAGTAGAAACTGAAGCACTGAATAAGAATACCTGTTTGTCTATGGTATATATAATGGATGCTATGTTTAATATGAGACCCTATACACGTATACTGTGAACTTTTTATAAAAAGCACATAAGTATATAGGCTTAGCTGAAGTCCAATTTTAAAACCCCAAATTCTCCCATTTTTGTCTTATCTTTGTGTGCAGCAACACAGGAGAATAAGATTGGATTTGGAGTCCAGAGACTTCACTTTTACTCACAGTGCTACAATAAACCAGATAAGCTAACTTGAGCTAATCACTTAAAACTACAATCCTCAGATTTCCTTAACTGTAGAATTAGTATGACTTCTAAAAATCTTCCTAATCCCTGCTGTTTCTAATATGGGGTTAACAAACTATGAATTTAATCAAGTCCTGCCTTCTACCTACCACCCAGTTTGCAATCTGTTCATTTAAAATGCCCTTGAAAAAACTCTAATTCATTTTAATATTAATCATTTAAAAATATAAATAACAATTTTAAAAATAAAATCCTTGTTCTATATCAACCAAATAGTCAAATATAAATTATTAAATGTTTTTAATGCTACTTTAGATAACCAAAAAGCTAAGACTGTTATCACATGAAGAGTGAACTCATTACCATCTAGATCCAGTAGCCTGTCATCTTCAAATTTATTTTTGTACTTTAATGACAAAACTTACAGAAAGCTACACATGAAAAAGACACAGAAGTCCTAGCAAAGAAAATGAGCATTAAAATCTTCTTGATGTTCATTAAAGAAAAAGCTAAAATAAAGGGCCCCAACTTCCCCCCAAAAAACTTATCTTAAAATATTTTATAAATATTTTCAGAACACTAATTTCTCAAATTAATATAGTGTTCCTTGAACTGGACATTTGTATTAATTTACTAATCCTGATGCAACTGCAACTCAGATGCTACGTAACAAATGCAAACAAGGTAACCCAATAGTTGTACCCTTATATTAATATGAAAATTCAAACAAACATTCCTGTTGATGGCTGTAACAAAAATGTGACAAACTTAGTGCCTTAAAACAATACAAATTTATTATCTTACAGTTCTGAAGGTTGTAAGTCCAAAATGGTTCTCCCTAGGCTAAAGTCCGATTGTCACTAGAAACTCCATAGGAAAGTGTTTCCTTGCTTTTCCAGCTTCGTGAGGCTGTCAGCATTCTTTGGCTAGCAGCCCCCACCCATACCGAAAGCCAGCAAGGGCCAACAGCACCTTTCTAACATTATATTCCTCTAACTCAGGGCTTTTCAACCTGTGTGCCACCAGAGGATCTTAGGTGTGTCTTGAAAAATGTTAAAAGATTAAATTATTTTTGAAAGAAAGTTACAGCACGGAAAGTATATTCTGTTTTTCCCTTTTTTTTTTTTTTTGATTAAGTTAATGTAAGTCTACCAAGGAAGTTTAACTGTAGGTTCAGGGTGCCATGAGATAGAAAAGGTTGAAAAATACTCTTCTCTTTTGTATCCTTTCACTTATTATCCTTGGGACTGCACTGGGTCCACCATAAAAATCCAAGATAATGGCCAGGCCCAGTGGCTCACGCCTATAATCCTAACTCTCTGGGAGGCCAAGGAGGGTGGATTGCTTAAGCTCAGGAGTTTAAGACCAGCCTGAGCAAGAGGGACACCCCATCTCTACTGAAAATAGAAGAAACTAGCCAGGTGTTGTGGTGGGTGCCTGTAGTCCCAGCTACTCAGGAGGCTGAGGCAAGAAGAGGTCTTAATCTTAAGAGTTGAAGGTTGCTAGAGCTGTGATGCCACAGCTCTCCACCCAGGGCTACAGAGTGAGACTCTGTCTCCAAAAAAAAATCCAATATATTCCAGTCAGCTGATTGGCAACCTTAATTCCCTTTGAGCCTCAATTCCCCTTGCCATGATAAAATAGGCACAGGATCTGGGGATTAGAGCATGGACATCTTTGGGAGGCCTTTATTCTGCTTCTCACTGCTTCTACCATACATTTATTGAATGAGTCTGCTAACAAGAGTTCAGAAATAAACCCCATGGGAATCAATTTAATGAGAAAGACAAAAGAATTAAACTATAATTCAGTGAAAAAAATATAGAGACACAGAAACACTTAGCAACAAAAGGCAGATGAGTAAAGAATTCTTTTAAATGTCTGAAACCACATGCTTGCATGTAATGCTCCACATGTTTGAGTATTATTGTGAGGAAAGCACTTATTATAAGTCATAACAAATAAGGTCAACATTAGTCTGAATTTCAGAGACTACTGAGGTCTTAAGAAATCATCACATTACGGAACCTAATGTTCAACTGACATCCTGAGAGATTATTACTTTCCTAAGATCACCTGAGTAAGTAGTGATGAAAGATTCCAACAAATACATGAAATATGCTGAGGGGGAATGGGGAACTTGCCGACCTGTCTGTAGAAGTAGGTGGAGTATATAAGACTAAAGGTAAAAAGAATTTCACATAGCTCTGCTGATAAAACTTGTTTCTCACAAGGTATTAGGAAAGAATTCTAAAACCACCATACACTGGAGTTGAACAAGTTAGTAAACAGATTGTGGATCACAGGAGGGAGATTTCTCACTGTTGGAGTGGGAGGGTACAGAGAAGCGAAAAGAGAAAATTTCAGTAATCCACATGGTCATGGACTGGAGCTGGAGCCATCAGTATGAATTCACGTTCAGCTTAACAGAGATACAAATACAAATATTCATGAATATGTCAATAGGTCATTATACACACTATATTCCCTTGCTCTGTCAGCTAAAAGAGCCTAGAAGCAACATATCTCAATAGCAATGAGCATAACAGATCTCAGTTTCTAATATCACTCTCCACTTGGAAAAACAAGGGTTCACTGGAAAAAACTGTTGAATCTCAGAGCAGAGCAGGGAATACACAAGATGGGCATGAGCATCCTTTAGTGCCAGAAAGCAAGCAAGCACTCAATACCACCACCACCACAATAATCGGTATGTATCAAAGGGTCACAGAACCCAATTAAAGAAGCTTCGAATAGTCAAGGCTAGAACAATCTAAGAAAAGCAGTATTAGATTATAACCTAAAATATAAGATAAATATCCATGGTCCATCATGATATACATAAATGACAGAAAAACTAAATAAATGGGGGGAAAGAGGCCAATCTCCATGCAGATAAGTTACAATAATTTATGTAGACACATCTCCTCTCACATATGTGGTGCGTGACTTCCTCCTCGGGTATGGGCTGCAGCAGCTTTAATAACATTGCAATAGAGAGACCTGACAAATACAACCTCAAGATTCACAATAGTAAAAGATCAATTGCCACATAGATGACACATTCCTTAAACTGACTGAAGCCATCTATGACAAATCCATAGCATATCATACTGAATGGTATAAAACTGAAAGCTTTTCCACTTAGAACTGGAACCAGACCAGGAGTCCACTATCACCACTACTATTCAACATAGTTCTGGAAGTTCTAGCCAATGCAAGCAGGCAATAGAAGGATATTAAGGGCATTAAAAGGGGGGCAGAGGAGGTCAAAGTCTCACTATTTGCCAATGATATGCTCTTATATCTAGAAAACCCCAGAGACTCAAATACAAGACTCCTAGAAGTGATCAAGAGATACAGTAATGTTTCAGGATATAAAATCAATGTCCACAATTCAGTAGCCTTTGTATACGCCAATAACAGCTGAGTTGAGAAGCAAATCAAGGACATAATACCTTTCACAGTACCTTCAAAGAAAATGGAATACCTAGGAATATATCTAACATAGGAGGTAAAGGATCCCTACAAAGAGAACTTGAAACCCTAAGAAAAGAAATAGCAAGAGACATTAACAAATGAAAGAATATACCATCCTCTTCACTGAGAAGAATCAACATTGCTAAAAGATCTATACTACCCAAAGCAACCCCCATTAACATATTAATATCATACTTTGAAAAACTTGAAAAAATAATTCTTCATTTTGTATGGAACCATAAAAAATCTCATATATCCACGGCCATTATTAGCAATAAAACAAATCCAGAAGCATCACTGTACCAGACTTCAGGTTGAATTACAAATCCACGGTGATCAAAACAGCATGGTATTGGCACAACAAGAGAGACATAGACATATGGAACACAACAGAAAACAAAGAGATGAAACCAGGCTCTTATTACCATCTGATCTTCAATAAACCAAACAAAGCATACAATGGTGTAGACGGTAGACAAGCTGATCTCTCCATGGGCCTTCCAATTCAGGGTAAATCACACAGGTGGGCCATCCTTGTGGCTCCTCCCAGATCACTAAAGAATATCTTACCGGACCACCTAAGTACAAGAGAGGAGCCTGGACAACAGCCCAGTCAGGTGACCATACCTGCATACAGGCGGGTTAAGATCTTTGGGCTCTTGATCAGCAGTTTAGATGAGGGAAGTTAAGATATCTGCCCTGCAGAAACAAAACCTGCCTTCCCCCTCCCCATTTCTAAATATACATTATCAAACCCTTCCTGACATTACCCTACATTCCTGATTGCTCCACCTTCCTGGGAGCAAAGGTTCCCTCTAATCTTATTTTTAAATTTTAACAACCCTGCATTCTTGCATGAATGCCTTCCATTTGAGCACAATAAAAGACCCCCTGAGAGACTGGAACAAGGCTGGCTGCCTCAATCTGCAACTTGGTGCCTCAATCTGCAACTTGGTGCATGAGACAGTGTATGCCCCTCCAGGCTTCTCAGACTTTATGCATTAAGTTGGTGTGAAATTTCCTTCTTCCTTCAGCACCATCTCTATTGTCAGCCCCTAGCGCAGGTCAGGGCCCCCCAAGGACCCCAAAATACTGGGGTAAAAAATCCCTATTTAATAAATGGTCCTGGGAAAACTCTGCAACTACACCCAAGTGACTGAAACTGGACCCACACCTTTCACCACTTACAAAAATTGATTCACAAAGGATAAAGAATAAAAGATTTGGCTCGGCGCCTGTGGCTCAATCGGCTAAGGCGCCAGCCACCTACACCTAAGGTGGTGGGTTCGA